>JAJEKB010019528.1:0-20026 GCA_022393335.1 Macrotrachela quadricornifera
ATTTAAAATATTTACGTGAATCTTCATTTGAGAATTTAATTATATTTAGAAAATTGGGTTATTTATATTTTTTTATCAGATAGAAGAATAATGATGGTTGTTCTCATTATATTTCTAAAGTAATTAAGGATCGATTTTATTTTAAATATCAACTTTGATTATAGTAATTATCTATTTCAAATCATGCAAATTTTATTTGTGTTCAGCAAAATTGCGTCTACATGACAATAATGTATCAAATACATATGAACGAATTTTTTGTAGTATTGATGGGACATACAATATTTATGAATTTTTTTTATAAATAATTTCAATAGGATTTGGATATGAGTAAGTCAACATAGGCATTGTTTAATTAAAATTTTTAGTTTCTAATAAACAATTGATTTATATTGATAAGATATTAAGAATAGCTATTGATACAACTATGGCAATGAACATCAAAAGAACTAAATACTTTTCGTATTTTAGTCTTAGTTTCAAGCATTTCAATAATTTCTTAATTAAATTAACAAAATTCATACACGCAAAAAGAAATATTTTTTCAATAAATAATTTAATTTAATCTCAATTATAAAGGAGGGGGGACCCTTTGTCCACAAAACGGCCCTAAATGATTATCCTCACTGATATCATTCGTATATTAGGTTATACGTTTTTCCTGCAAGATTACACTACTTTCGACTCACATTCATCATTTTTCATGACACCTGAGAATAGATTCCACGAGTGAATCTTCTAGGTGTATTTATAAACTGTTTCATTACAGGTGACGTATATCGTATATGATGTACACGAGTAAGATATGGTGCTACAACCTTCATAATATTATCATGTTGTCGTTTCACTCTTTTCTCTTGACGGTTATTCGAATGGAAATAACTTTGATTTGGTCGAATGTAATTTGGCCCTTAATGAAACAACAATTTTTTTTTGTTGAGAAATAATTAATCATCAGAGTAAGATAGATTTCCAAAAGGCAGTGTTTTAAACGGGGGTGTAACGATTCGTAACGAAAAATTTACAGGGCTTTCGTAAAGGATTTTAACAGGGCTTCCGTAACGAATTTTGACAGGGCTTTCGTAACCAATTTTGGCAGGGCTTTCGTAACGATTTTGACAGGAGTTTTGTAAACTTGATATGAAAACTCTTAAAAGATGATACGAAAACCCTGTTAAAATCGTTACGAAACCCCTGTGAAAATTGGTTACGAAAGCCCTGTTTTTTATGATTTATGTATTTTACATTGTTACGAAAGCCCTGCTTCTTACTGGGCTTTCGTAATAAATCGTTACGAATCGTTACGTTCCCTAAAGTAAGTGGTGATGAAAAACAACGAGGTTTGAGAGAATGATACAAAACTCAAAATTTCATTTTCGCTTTCAATTAGTTGCTATGGCTCGAGCACTTATTTCAAATCCCAAAATCTTATTATTAGATGAAGCGACTAGTGCACTAGGTTTGTTCTTATTTTTGAATTTCTGAAAGAAATACTCACTATATGCAAATAGATTATACAAGTGAACGAATTGTTCAAGACGCACTAGATAAGGCAAAAGAAGGTCGAACAACGATTGTCATTGCACATCGTCTAAGTACAATTCGAAATGCTGCATTGATCATTGAAATGGATAATGGACAAGTAATAGAATATGGCACACATGATGAACTAATGCAAAAGAAAGGACTTTATTATGGATTAGTAACTGCTCAAGATGAAAACAACGAAGATACGTCAGAAGATATAGCAGATGATAATGAACAGTCGGAAGCCGAAGGTAAATGGAAACAAATTCATATTGGATTGAGTCCGTACAATTTATCACTTTAGACATTTGGAGCAAAGTTGGAAACGAATAAGTTCAACTACTACAGTTGATGAAGACGATGAATTGGATGATGAAACGTCAGCTAATAAAAGTTCAAAAGAAAAGCAGAAGAAACGTTTTAACTTCTTTTTATGCTTCGAGTACTCAAATTTAACATCCCCGAATGGTATTGGATCTTCATTGGAGCCATCGCTTCATTGATTATTGGTGCTGTACAGCCATTATTTGCATTTTTATATACAACAATTTATGGTTTATTTGCTCAATCCAATCTCGGTGAACAAAAACATCAGATGGAACTATATACGATAGGCATTTTCCTTCTTGGTGTTTTTGCTGCTTTCAGTCAACTGACTCTTACTTTTGCGTTTGGAAAATCCGGTGAAGAACTCACTATGCGTATGCGAAAATTAACATTTTCGTCACTACTTCGACAAGAAATGAGTTTTTTCGACATGGAACAAAGCTCAGTTTCAACGCTTGGCACACGTCTTCAATCAGATGCATTAGCTATCAAAGTCTGTTCAATTGTATCGTTTGATTAAACATTTATAATGCATAAGAATTATTTTTAGGGCTTGACAGGAATTCGCATTGGTCTAGCCCTTCAAGGAATAAGCACGCTGGCGATCACATTAATAATCGGATTTATAAGCAGTTGGAAATTAACATTAGTGATATTATCTTTGATGCCGTTGCAATTCTTTTCTGGCAAAATTCAAGGTCGGAGACAAATCAATATAGGAAAGACAAAAAATAAGAACTCGTATTCGGAAATCGGTAACTTGATGAGAGATGGATAAAAAAAACACGTATATATTTATTTAGTGTGCTACTGAAGCTATAGAACACATTCGAACGGTAGTCTCACTTCATCAAGAAAATCATTTTGTAAATATTTACAAAGATGCATTCGATCGAGATTTCAAGTATGAGATCATTGCTTTTATCAAATCTATACAAACAAGCCAGTTTTTTTTATCTAGGAAAAATATGTGTTATTTACATGTAGTAGGACTGGGTGCTGGTTTAAGTAATCCCATGAGATTCTTTGTCAATGCTGTTAATTATTCGTACGGGAGTAGACTTGTTCGCGATGGTGAAGTGTCTTTTGAAAATGTTTTTAAGTATGACTTTTACTCTACTTCGAAATGAAATCGATTTCTTTTTCAAGAGTACTCGCTGTGATCACTATTGCAACAATAGCACTTGGTCGATCGACTGGTCGAATGCCGAATTATTCCAAAGCCAAAACTGCTGCATTACGTATTATGAAACTCATCAAACGTCAATCACAAATCGATCCTTATGATCAATCGGGAATTATTTTAGTAATATATGCTTCTGTTTAAGTATCATTGTACTCGTGTACATTTTAGAATAATCCAACATGTAATATAGAATTTCAAAATGTTTCTTTTCGATATCCAGCACGAGTCAATGTTCGTATTCTCCAAAATTTCTCATTGAAATGTCAAACAAACGGCACGACAGGTCTTGTTGGATCATCTGGCTGTGGAAAATCAACAACTGTAGATCTATTGCAACGATTTTATGATCCATTCGAAGGACAAATCCTTCTGGATGGTCATGATATTAGAACACTCAATATTCAATAGTTTCGTTCATTGATGGGACTTGTTCAACAGGAACCAGTGCTATTTAATCGCTCAATACGTGATAACATTGCTTATGGAGATAATGAACGAGAAATAACACAAGAAGAAATCGAAGAAGTTGCTCGATTAGCTGATATTCGTGTATTTTCCATCAATGAATTCTTTTGTTTTGTATATATATTAGGATTATGATACATCATGTGGAATACATGGAGGTCAAATATCTTGCGGACAAAAACAATGAAGTAAATTTACGATAGATTGAAATTTTTCTTTTTCTATTCAATGAATAGTTGCAATCGCGTGGTCTTTATTACGCAATCCAAAAATTCTTCTTTTTGATGAAGCAACATCAGCGTTAGATAATCAAAGTGAAATAGCTGTTCAAAAGGCAATAGATCAAGCAAATTTCGGTCGAACGTGTTTAATTATTGCTCATCGATTATCAACAATCCGAAATTCAGACAAAATTACTGTCATTAATAAAGGCAAGATAAGAGAAGAAGTGAGTAGAGTTTTAATTCTTAACAAACCATCATTTGAATCATATCATTCTAGGGTACGCATGATCAACTAATGGAAATCAATGGAGTCTATTTAAAGATGATCAACGTCAAAATAGATCTTCTTTATTAAATCTATAAAATGAAATTATTATGCGATTTGCTTCTGTTTTACTTCTCACGCATCGCACCTGACAATTTGTTTTTTTTTTATTCTACTAAATAAAAAGGAGAACGCTATACTTATAGGTTCGATCATCTAACAGATCAAAGCTTGTCACCCTCACCCTCAAAATCGTCTCCTTTTTCACCAATTTTTAGTTCGTTTACAGTGAAACAAATTTTGTTGCTGAGGCACTGTTTAAGTAAAAATGCTAGCAAACGTAATGAAGTAAATAAAAAACGGCACTATCACAGTGTGCTTAGACACATATGCACAAACGATGTGTGTATCGTTTACACAGCTTCGCTTTCTACTTCATAGAGCACATATTCTTTGCTTGAAGCTAGGTAAAAGAAAAGTAAGAATAAACGCATATACAAAGCACATGGTTCTTACTTGTAAAAGGCACAAAAATATTTCTCACTTTCGATATTGTCCATGATTATCGAACCGATTCAGTTTTTATCGCACAGTAACTAAGCCAATCTGTGCAAGGCGGAGGTATCTAAAGAATATAAATACACAAAAATATATGACTGATCGTAATAACGTCATCCTATCTTTTTCTCATTAATTTAGTTTGTATTGTAATCATTCAGCCCAATAGCACACAATATGCTGTTTCTTATTTTATTTTCTATATTAATCAGTCTCTTAATTTATTATTTCTTCCAACTTAAACTACGCTATCAATACTTTGCTCAGCGTGGAATTCCCACACCACCTTTTCAATTCTTTTTTGGACACCTTAAACAATTGTGGAATATCGAGTTTTATCATCGTAAGCTTGAAAGTTGGACAAAACAATATGGAAAAGCTTATGGAGTGTACGAGGGATCTACTCCCATGTTTGTTGTTAGTGATCCCGATTTTCTCCAAGAAGTGTTTGTCAAACAATTTTCTGTTTTTTATGTACGAAAAATGACTCCAATGGATGATACATCTCACGACATCTTTTTTAACTCTGGTGCGAAATGGCATCGTCAATGTCATGTACTCAGTCCTTCGTTCACTGCAGGAAAACTGAAAACAATGAGTCCTCTTATTAATGGATGTATCTCTGATCTGATGGCGAAACTGTCCGATCATGCAGAAAATGGAGATGAATTCGACATCGGTCTATACTACAAACGAATGACAATGGATGTTATTTGTAAGTAGATATTTTTTTCTAGCATATAAAAAGTTGTAAACATCTTCATGTTTAAAATGTTTTAGGTCGGTGTGCGTTTGGAATTGATACTGATTTGCAAAATAATCAGAACAATATCTATTTCAAAAAAATACAAGAATTGTTTGCCGAAACTCCGTATCAGAAGCTTTTCGTGGCCAAATGTATTCAAGTTGCCCCTCAGCTCAGCCTTATTCTTTCTCGAATGTTCTATATCCACAGTGTAACACAAGCATTTATTAATACGCGACTTCTACCTTTAATATCATCAACATTTCAGTTGAAGGAAATGTCATACATGTGGCTCGGCAACCGAGTGCACACTATTGTAGAGCGACGTATAAAGACGCCCATTCCACGAATCGATCTCCTCCGGTTAATGTTAGAAGTGGTCACCACAGAAACCATTATTGTAAGTAAGATCGTTCAAATTTGAAAAACAATTTTTCTGATTTCTCCCTTACCTTTTATTGGTCAGCAAACTCGATAACTGGAAGTCATAGATGATGATAATCCGAGACGATAGCTAAACAACTAAACTTTGCCGCGTCTCGTAGGACTGAATACAATAAGTATTATTGATCAGAAACAATTTTAGTTTAAACTATTTGAGAGGATATAATTCTATGCTACCGGCACAAAAAAAATTAGAAGAACACCACGCATTCTTTAGAGAATACGTGGTATTATTTTCGTAGTCTACAATTCCTCTACTGATCAACGCGGTATCGATTATCATGAAACGCAGTGCTTTCCCCAGTAACAGCCATGTTATATGCTATTTGACGTTTCCCAGTCCATCATGAACTTTGATTTATCTTTCCCCAACAAATTTACCGATGAAAGGAATTTTAGGCAAAAATCACAGTTAGTTGTGGTATTTTAAAAATCATCAGAGTTTTCTCACATAGCAACAGGGTGAATATTGTAGTAGTTCCGACATTCAAAAAAAACAATAATAAACCGCATCATAAGATGTGCTGAGGTTGATCGTAACGATCGTTTGCACGATAATAAAGGAAAGAACGTTAGAATTACTAAACACGAATGGTACATATAATAACGAGATAATCATTAGCGTATTTTCTCTCTATAAGATACAGCAGATAACACCAACGTAAAACATCAACTTACTCAAGCTGAAGTCGTCGGCAACGTCCTTATCTTCATGGCAGCTGGATATGAAACGACAACGACGGCTTTGGAGTTTGCCACATATGAACTTGCCAGAAATTCGGATGTCCTCGAAAAGCTACAAGCTGAAATCGATCACTTGCCATTATCAGCTGATGACAACAATAACGATGAATTGAAGAATTTTCCTGATTATGATATTGTCGCACAGATGCCTTACATGAATCTGTTCGTCTTAGAAGTATTGAGGATGTACCCTATCGGAAATGTAGTTTTACAGAGGCGAGCTGCTAAAGACACAGTTGTACAAGGAATCAAGATTGATAAAGGTAATTGTATACTTTTAGGTTGAACAAAAGCTTTGATTTTCTTGAATGATGAATGAACTCATGAATATTGAATTATTCAGATTGATTGCGAATTCGTGTAAGTGTATCGCTCGACGAAGGCAACTGAATTATCCGCTCAACTTTGAACTTTTGTTTTGTCCACACATTGAAGACACTCACTTAACAAAGCCTAGGTCGATAAGGGTTTATCTAGGCTGTTGGAGCTAAGTTATAACCATTTCACTAGATTATCAATCTGAGACAAGTATTTGTTAGATAACCATAACATCTCCTTCTAGATATACTTGAGGATCAGAGTACGGCCTCTGCATTTTTCGATCAATACTATGGCTAAGATCTGAAATTTTTGAAACAGTTCTAATGCCACTGCAACCTTCGATTGACTTGATTCTTACCATACTTTATCTGGCAAAATTGAGATCTAATTGTCAGCAAAATAGGCGCTCAAAGTCGGGAAAACAGTTGGGATCCCGTTCATGAGTATGTATTAGTCTTACTTCTCCACTGGCCGTGTTTTTGTTAGCTAAAAAATTGTTCGTTAATTCAAATAAGTTTCGTCTTTTAAAGATTCAATAGTATATGCTGACATGTATTCAATTCATTTCGATCATGAACTATGGGGTCCAGATGATCCGTACTTGTTTGTGCCCGAACGTCATCTGACAAAACGTCATCCAATGGCTTTTTTAGCGTTCGGAGCAGGTCCAAGACAATGCATTGCTATGCGTTTTGCCTTAAACGAGATCAAGATTGCCTTAACAAGATTACTTCGTGACTATGCAATTCTGCCTGGTGAGCATCTCGAAAGTAAACTCCAAATACATGATGAACACACTATTAAACCAAAAGAGGTTTGGGTGAAATTACAAAAGAGAAACGTATGACTTGTTGCCTCCTTCATTTTTCAAATTTCTTTGAAATAAAATAAATGAATTTATACTTGCATCAGTTTCTATGCCTTAGAAAGGAACAAGTGAGACTAAATAAATTCAAAGCGTTCATACGACATAATTCATTAAATCGATAAGAATTCAAAGTGAAAATACCCAATTTCTTAATCATTTGTCGCTTTGAATCATTTGAAAAATAAAGTTTTTTCATGTTTAAATATGATGAAACCTCATCAATATGCACAGAAAAGCAGAGACAGATACTCTTCTTCTATTCTAATTAATAGAACATAGCAGAGAAAGAAAAACAATTCGAATCCTGTTGGATTTGAGCGTCAGTCAATCAAGCGTTTATTCAAATAGAAATTTTGAATAATCACAATCTAGCTGTGCTACGAAAATACTTTTTGAAATGTTTTGAAGGTCGAAATGAGGGAAGTGCGAAATACACACAATTAATTTTTGAGCAATTAATTCTTGTTTGAATTCTTTGAAAATCATGTGTAATTCTTCGTATAGCTTCATAATCAACATGAATATCAACATTAAATGGTAAAGATGTTTTTGTCTCCAAAAGAAATTCTTCGACGTAATCATCATGAACTTGCAAAAGATCAAGACAAGTGAGATAATGATAATGAATTAATGGTAACATTTCACTGATACACTATGCTTGCCAATTAACCACAGTTAAATCTTCTAGCAATGGAAATGATTTTTGAATTCGACGAAAAAAATCATGTTCAAAAGCACGTTCGTCAAATAATGATATCTTACGAATATATGCAAATAATCCATCTTGAAAATTATTTGTAATACGTTCGTAACTGGTCAATGGAAATGGAAACGAATAGACATAACATTGACTTTCGTTTTTATTTGGAAAATAATCAACATAAGAAAAAATGTTCTTAGTTGGAAATTCTCGAAATGTATTTTGCATATCTTCATTGCTTAATAGATTCATTTTGTCATAATCAATCATAATAGAACAAATAACAAATGCAAATGTCTTTAATCGTGGTAAAAACTCGAGAATATTTTCTTTCAAATCATTTCCATCAATGAAGGATTCTCGACGAGAACATGTCATATACAGACGAGTTCTTCTAAATTTAACATTCGATGCAACAATGGTAGAAGGAATTCGTCATAATAATCAATTTTCAATAAACATGCCAATGAAAAAGATCATAGATTTAATGGTTTGACCTAAAAGATAAGAATTCATATGAGCATTAAGAAAAAAACAAGTTCAAGCTTACTTGATCAAGATCTGAGACTGAACGACTATGCCCCGAAAATATCGTTTTAACATTAAACACGCGAAGCTGATCGAAACGACCATCAAGGAAACAAAGACAATCATCGATCGAGTGCACTTGAATAGACAATTCTCTCAATGTTGAAGAATAAGCAGATAAATGAATTTTGTTGGTTGATAGTATTTGATAACAATCATTATATGGATGTAAATTGAGACATTTTAAATTGGAGAGCATATTAATAAGATTTGTAAATATAAGTTCATTGAGATCAAATGGATAATTATCATGACCGGTAGTTTGAATAACAAGGGATGAAATCTGCTTTTTTAATTGATGATTTAATAAAGTTTCATCTAGATAGAAAAAAAAACCGTTTTTATTCAATGTTTTTTTCCAGCATTAGATCTAACCTGTAAGAAGTTGAAATGCATGAGTTTTTGTAATCCGATATATACCAAGTTCAGATAAATTGGGAAAATTTCCAGAAGAAAGAATACGTTCTATAGATGATCCTTTAAGATTCATCCATTTGATGTTGTACTGCACTTCCGGCAAGACTTGCGAACACAACCGGTCGAGTACTGGATCAGATAACGAACAGATATGTGGAGGCGAGAATTTCTCTAATAATGTTAAAGCATTTGTAAAGATGAAATCATGTAAAACATTATCTAAGCGCTGATGGATCCCTAGTAGAGAACATAATAATTCGATATTGTTCAGTTTTTGAAAAATGATTAGCAAAATTTCATCTGGTAAGTCAATTAATTGAATGACTGCATATTTCATCTTTATCGATGACAATACGGTACTTTCTCTTCGAACCGAATGTGAACAATTAGGTATGTCGAATTCTGGCTAACTAAATAACTCTATCATTTTTGTTTGATTATGGAATAGCCGATAAACAAGATCGCAAATCGACTAAAAAAAAATGAATCAAGCAATGTCAATGATCTATTTCAAATTGAGTCGTCTATTTGAGACGATTTTTTCGTTGAAAGATCAAACACACAGAAAAAGACAAAATGGACAAATCATCTTTTTCATTTTGTCAAAACTTCTGCAGAAATTTTCTTGGTATTTTTATAGAAAAAATTATCTACGAACTCTTGGTCAATGCTGCATAGTAGTCCTCTAATCACTCGGAGACGTTTATAATGATGAAAACATTAAGGAAATAACCCAATTGCATTAGCAATTATCCTGAGTCAGTCATAATTTTTTATCGAGCAGCTGGCAAAGCATTAAATAAGTTTAGATCTAGAGAAATATGCCGAAAAGGTGAAAACACCTCAAGTTGGATTTCGAACAAGTGTCTGGTTTTGGACAACATGAAAATTAAATGCTTTGGCTGATCAGAAGACACTCGCATCATTTCGATTGATCACAAAACGAATTAATGGAGGTACCAATGGACAAGCTGATCGAGAAAAATATTGGAATAGAGTTAAAACAGCCCTGAAATGTTAAGTTAAAAGAATAAAAAACTTTTTGAATCTAGTTTTCTTCATGCCATTGAGTTTACTTCAGCAATGAAAATATCTTAAACATCGTCAATTTGATCCTAGGATTAAGAGGCAGCGTGGCCGAGCGGTCTAAGGCGCCGGTTTAAGGCACCGGTCCGAAAGGGCGTGAGTTCGAATCTCACCGCTGTCACTAGTTTTTTTTAGATACCAAGTCTATAAGATAAAACATTACTGAGTTGAATAGAATTGTAGAATAGTTTTTTCAACAATTTTGTAAAATTCCATTTTGTATGTTGTTGAAGGTAAAACAAAAACAAAGAAATCGACATTGATGGTATAAATGAAAGAAAATAGCCAAAAAGATATAACCAAGGTTGACGTGCTAATCGCATACAATCACTAACAAATGAAGTAATTCAACGAGATAAGCCTAACAATGTGAGAAGAATCGATACGATGAAAAGATGTTTATGTTGAAGAAATTGAAGTCGAATATGTTGCTGGAAATTTTGTTTTGTTTCAATCTTTACATGCACACGAACTGCGACGATAATGAATATAAAGAAGAGTAATAAATGAATTATATGCAGATATTGAAGGTGTATATATGGAACAAAACACCAGATTTTCTGTTGATGATGTTGAATGGTATGATTGAATTCAAAACAACACAAGAAAATAATCCCCATGGGTGTTCTAGTGTATACAATCCTCTTACTAATTCTTACGAAATGCTATTTCACAATCTATATCATAGTGCGCCCAGAAATGTTTTTTTTCGTTGTTTACGGTATAATAAAAACATAACAATACACAAACTTCTATTCTTGAAACTTTTTTTAGATTTCATACTGAAGAAAACAGCTTCTCCCATGGAAGAACAACAAAATATAGAAGTGAAAGAACCTGTCACGTTCAATCTCTCGTGGTCCTTGGACGAATTACGACAGGCTCTTTCTTCATCTTCGTTCTGCAATATTCCTAACGAGATCCTCGTACATATTTTTCGATTTCTATCTGTACCTGATCTTTGTCAAATTTCTCTTGTTTGTCGAGGATTTAAAATGCTTGCTGATCATGATGATCTTTGAAAATTCAAATGTGATAGTAAGTCAAATTAGACTTTTTTTCTTTTTCTGTATTCGAAATCCTACAAACAAATCTGTATGGAATGGACTCATGAAAAATCATTACGCAATCAAAAACGAAACCTAATGCGAATGACTCGTTCGTACAGAACTGCATGTGTTATGATAACACCACCTCCCTATCCGCAGCAACCAGCAGGTGATCATCATTTTCAACCGATTGGTGCCTTTACTCAGCATTCAAATTCCACACAAGATATGTAAGATCATCTTTCGTTCTTCTACTCCCTCCAGACGTTCAAATTTCCTTCAACTTCCTAGGACAATTCAGTTATCCATTGATATCGATAACACAGCAACGGAATTAATATCATTGTCGGAAAAGCAGCTAGTTTTCTACAACAATGATTTTCATCATCAGTACTAAAACAAATGATTCAACGATATTATCGATTTATGCAACTCAAAATATCTCATCCGCCGAATACTCTTCTTATTCCAACATTAGATATCGAAATCATTTGGCAAACTCATTTACTTCGACCAGAAATGTATGAAAAAAACTGTATTTGTTTGTTTCGTCGAGTGATTGATCATTGATTACTTCTGAATGAAGCAGAAGGATCTTTCAAACGACAAGCATTCATCGACACATGTCAATTATATGAAGAAAAATTCAGTGAAAAATATTGTACACTACCTAAAGTTGAAGAAGAGGAAAAAGATATATTTTACTCACCTAAGAAGCAGCAAAGGGCTTACTCGTATTGGGACGAGACACGATTTGAATTTTCATCCAAATCACCTCAAGACTATGAGAATCCATTTTCATTTACGGAAGGAGACATTAAGTTAGATGGACAATGGTTTCACTTATGTAAACAATTCATGTCCGATGCTTTCAAAAAGCTTCCGGAGCAAATTCGTCGCTACTATGACTCCGAAAATATCAATATAGGACGAAGAGCATTAAAACGATTGAAAAAATCATATGAACGATTTTTGTATATGACTACAAAATATTCTTTAAAAGATGGAAATGGATTTATTCCGCCTACATATGCAGTAAATCTTTCATACGATGAAGAAAATGTGTCATCATTCATTGATTGTAGATTGATATTATGTGGCATTCTCATATGCAAGAACCACTGAAATATGTCGCGGATTGTATTCGTCTAGTTGGCTATGTCATTTATCATGATTCATGGCCAATGGTGGAAGATGACAAGGTGAAAAAGCCTGTGATAAAGTAGATCGAATATGGAAAGATGAATTCCAATGTGAGTTAGGCACAGATCATTTTTATAATACATCAAAAACTAACAGCCGTGAGTTTGATTGGGGGTTGGATTCGGACTGAACATTTCTTTTTCTTTCTAATATTTATTTTTCAAAGTATCTTTGATGATTTTGTATTTTGAACTTTAACACATGCATGAATAAACAATGACTTCACGAGTCAGATTGGTGAATAATATTATGAAAAAGAAAAACAATCATTTTGTTTACCTCTTTCTTCTATTTACCTGGATAATGATTGATTTGATCTAGCATTTGGATCATTTCTATCTCGTATCATATTAAAAAAGATGTGATTTTAGTGAAAAATAGCCATTCGAGCAGATACTCGAGTCCCTGAAGATAATAGATTGCGAGGAAGTAAAGTGGAAACTGAACCAGTAACAGATGTCTCAACTGACCGATTTACTAAAGATGTTCGCGTTAATAAAGTTATTAATAATGATTCAGAAAATGACACCTACTTTCTTATTTTACTTCTGGCAACAGCTGTTTTCTCTGACACCAGTTCTGGTAATGGAAACGTTATAAGAACAATTGTATACACTTCAATTCAACTATTTGCACGTATTTCATATGCTATAGCATATATATTTGCATTATAACCATGGGTTTGTTTAATACATTGTCCTGTAGTCTTGATTTGGTTATTACCATGTCACAACGATCTAACTAAGATTGATTGACACTTTATTTTATATCAGCAACTGCATGTAGCACATAAATAGATTTGTATTAGATTTTCTTTTATTGTATTAAAAATGTTCATCCATAAATTTGAATTGCTTAATTTCTCAATGAGTGTAATCATGGCAGCTTCTTTTTCTTGCTTATTCTGTATATCAACGGCACATAGTCCATATGTTTTTTGACCTTGACTGACCTAAGTATATCAACAAATGGTAAACAACTACATGTATTTGACGATGACGAAAGGAAAGTGTGAGTTTCACAATGTCATCCATAAGATGGATAAGAGATGATTATTTTTGCTTGTCCTACAACATACTCTGATAAACAACGTCCTCTTGATGAATATTCCTCTATTTTTTAGACAAAACAAATGGATACTGGTAGTTTATCAATCAATATTGTTGAAGAAAGAAATGATGATCTATTGAAACATCATTATGGAATATATTGGCGATTTCTTTTTCTTAATTTAGTTGTCCTATGGGTATATCAATCATTAATATCTGCACAAAATTATTATATCAGATTTTTTCCAAATAATCATTTAGAGTTTTGGGGAACAGTAGTAGCTGGTTCATCAATGTTTCTTCTTCATATAATTCAATTATATCGTCGCTTATATAAATATGGTTTTACAAAATGTGTTATTCCTGGTTATATTATCATTGCTATATTAGTAATCAGTGTAAAAAATCCAATTCTATTAATAATTGCTTTTGCAATGGTTGGAGCACTTGGTACAGTAACTGTATCTCCTTTCTATGGTATAGCAGGATTATTTTCAACGGGTTCATTTACACAAGCTCTTCAAGTTGGAGGTGGTTTAGCTGGATTTTTAAATGTTTGTGCCAATGCAATCATTCGTTTAAGTGTTTTACTTTTTCATAGTCATATTGATCAAGATCAATTATCATTTTATATATTTATGAGTGTATTAATCATTCTATGTATGGTTGCTATTTATGTTTATTTTCGTTTAATACAAATACCTTCAGTTCAGATAAGAATGCATGAACAAATGTTTTCATTTCAACGAGAAGAAAATCTTGTTCAAAGTGAACTCTCATTTTGGGAATTAAGTCTCTTGGAGATCTTTTTGGTCGTGCCATTGCTGTTAAAATTCATCATTATTTCTCAGAAAAAAACTTGTTTATTTTCAGCATTAATTCGAACATTATTTATAATTATTATTTTCTATCGTCATCATATTGATAATATATTACTTCTTGGTTTAATTACATTACTGGGACTAACTAATGGTCTTCTTGCAACAGTAACTTTTATGATTCGTCCGAAACAAATTGTTGGAGTGAATAATTATGAAAGAGCTGCTTATTTAATGGCGGCAGCTTTGTATTTGGAAATTGCAATGGGATCAATTGTTGCAGCTACTTTAGCATTAACTCATGTTCTTTAGTTTATTGTACAGTAGAATAGAAATCTAACAATTTGATGAGTAATAAATGAAAATTAAAGCCATAAATCTAACAAGTAACGTTGACTACGAAAAGAAACAGGTCGATTTAAACTACCCGCTAAAATCCATTCAGATATTTCTTGAAAATCAACTGCTCGAATCGATTGCGCATGGACGCCATAAGTGAGATAGACGAGTGTTGGAAGTCCTTGAAGGATATGTTGGATAGTCACTTGCAAATCATTCAAAGTAACATCTACTGTACTATCAATCCATAATGTCAATTTTTTAATGCCACCAAAAAGTGCTACAACTTGATGCGCGATGTTGACTAAGGAGGTGTCGATTCTACTGAGCCGAATCGTTTCAATTCTAGTGTCATCAAAAAGTTTGGTCGAACAACCATGAGTGGCGATGATCAATGAAGAAAGCCAGATATTAATATTCGTATCGAAATATAGTTTACGAATACGAACCGGCCACGCCTGCTTGACAATGCTTCTGAGTAGTGGAAGCGCTTCGTTCAAGGCAAACCTATACATAAATAAATATTCATTGGAAAAATAAAAAAAGAATTGCTCGTGGAATAGGAAGATGTATGTTCTAAGTGCTTTACCGTGCGACTTCAAGTTGCCGAGTCCATCCATGGAGATCAAAACGGATTTCATTGCCATATCGATTCCATATTTTCGTTTGTCTTACAGGAGTTTGAATGTGATCGTTTTCGCTATTGATTTCATATGATGTTCGTTTTTTTGGATAAGCAATAATTATATCAAACCAAATGGATTTTCTCCATCGATAATGAGCATCGAATACTTTCTTATAGCCGCATAATAAATCGTTCATCATGTCAGATTGTGACAGATCAGTAAATCCACGGAGTTCGAGCTGAAAACTAACACATTTAGATGACATCAGAAACCATTGATAAAGTTCTTTAGGAGAGATAACATAGTTTTCTTCATCATAGGTATAATTATGACACAGAACGAGCTTAGTTAATTGACCATGTTAATAAACATCACTAAACAGCGTTAGAGTTCGATGAAGACTTGGTGCGCCTACGAATTTAACGCTACGCAATTTTGTAAGACAGTTCCATTTCAAGGAGACGGACGTCGGAAGATATTGATAACTAGAAAATAGACATTGGGAATCTTTTGAAATGAAAAAAATTACCGCTATCAATACTCACGGGTTTTCGATAAACCAAACATTTAGTTCACAAAGGTTTGGTAACGAATGAAGAAGTAAAGCAACAACCACTTGATAAGAACATGTGTGGAGAGTTAGAGTGTGCAAATGATGAGCGATAGGAAGAGACAATTTTAATTCATCGTACATACAAAACAATGAATGAGTTGGAGTTTGACGAAGATAAAGCGTAGATAACTGTGGAATTGCTTTCATGATGCGAGGAAGATAATGAACATCTAATAAATCAGAATATTCTTTGGAACAACATATATGCCAAATATCAATATTAAGAGAGTAAAGATGAGGAAAACAATGCAAACGTGATAATAAGATTTCTAATGTTTGACGAGATACTTTTTCAATGGTGAGACTTCGTAATGGAAAACTGTAGAATATATTAACATCTATTTGAAGAAACCATTTCATTGCATTTGGAGCACTTCGTTCGGATAGATGAAGATAAGTCACCTGTAATGGACGCATAGAAAGAATCGATGTCAGATAAGTAGAATACATCTCTCGAGTCATTCGTCGATTGTTTGGTAAACCAAGTTTTTGACTCGAGAGGATGCATAAAAATCGATTATTTAGATTTTCAAATGCGCGAAGAAGATCGTATGGAGTAAGATACAGGAAAATTTCTTCAAAGAGTTCAACTGGAAAATCGTCGAACACTGTCATATTCATTTGTTCCGTCAGAATGTAATCGTTCGTGTCAATTTTCATATACATATATATATATATATAGGTCATGAACGGAAAATAGCATCATAGATGTGAACTAAGATATGAAATATGTGTGAAATGAACTTTGACAGTAGCTGACGTTTAAATATTTGACCTGAAAGATGATATTGAACTAATGTACGATTTAGCTTCAAAATAATTTAGCTAGTTGTCGACGTTGATAGTGTAATATCGGATTAAATTTGTGCCCAATCATCGATAGTTCTTTGTGATTCAAATAAATCGTCACTTTACATGTACAAATATATAATTTTGTATTCTTTGAACTGGACATGATTAAAAAAACACGTCAATAAAACTGAATTATGAAAGAGAAGATCGCAATTTCCAAAGAAGTCACTTGTTTGTTGATCAAATCATGCGAACGTTGAACAACCTTCATTGATAAAAAATTCTTGAATCCACTCTTTTTGTGTGTCATTTCACACATGTGCTACTCGACATGATTGAATGCTTGTAGCATAAGAGCCCTTCACACAAACAAGATACGATTTATTTGTGAAAAGCAGAGGAGTGATACTTGAAATGTTCCGATCAAAATCTCGATAATAGGGATCGCTTTTCTGGCAATCAGAAGAAATGTAGTAATTTTCACCATTTAGTATTAAAGAATGACAAGTATAGCGCAAAGCTCGATCCGAAGGAAAATCTATACATGAAGGGAACAATCCTTTGAATTGTACAGTACCATGGATATAGGGACTACAATGTCGAGTTTTTGCATGATAATGAACATCATCATATGACCGAGAAGGCATACGGCAATATTTCGTTTGTAGAATAACTAACAATCAAAAGAAAATGTTTACAAGTACTAATTCAACTCATTCGTTGATAGTGTTATCAGTAATACTGGAAAACAAGAAGGAAATGAATGTATTGATCGAGAAGACGAAAAACGAATGACTGAAGACAATGGAACAGTTTTTCTATACGTTCTTTATGTTGATCTTGTGATCGATATTGACTCGCACTATCTATGAAATGACTTTTTCAAAATCCGTGGACGTCTACCGCTTAGTCTACAGGAACAATTATGACGATAAACAAAGAACATTTTGAATTCTATATTCTGAATACTAGCAGTAGACTAGCCATGGCGTGAGATCACCCTCACCCTCAATAATACTGACTAATCTAATGTAGATGAAGCTGAATGGACTTCTTGTTTATTATCGAAAAAAAACATATAGATATGGCTCAGTCAAATAAACGATCAATATTAGAAAAGAAAAATAAACTTGTTCAAAATTCTTTTTTTAAATTTTTTTCAAGAGAAAAACAACTTTTACTAAAACAAATATCAAACTATGATAGATATTCTATGAATAATTTTAGATTTTCTTTCTCCGAGCATCGATGTTCATCAAATTTTGTGTTCAAATGGGGTTCATTAGTTGAATTATCTTCTCAATCTTCTTGGATATTGCCACAGATGATGAATGAACTCATTGAAAAACATAATCTCCCATCATCGCCAACATAAAAACGTTATTTTTTGGATCTAAAATGAAAATAATCCTTTGTTGATCTGATTTTATCAAAGAAAAATAAATAAAAAAGAGAAGAAATTTTCATATGGAATATCATAGATTGAGAATGAATTTATGTATATATGAATATATCTAGAGCGAATGAAATCAACAGAGAATAAAGATCGCTTTGCCGTCTTCTTGTCTATCAAATCGTTCAAAGTCATCCAATATATAACCAATATATCTGCATCTTACGGTATATTCTACTTTTTAATAGCATGTATAATAGAATCGAAAACTGCAATGCAAACTAGCAACAAACACGAGTGATAACGAAATAAAGCTTATTGAAAATTTATGACCCGTGAAGTATGAGCAAATAGCAAAGAAGGATAGAGCTTCCTTTTCTCTATCAGACAATACAGAAAGAGATGAGAAGAATATTTACAAAAACAATATAAATGTTCGATTCAGTAACAGTTTTTTTCTTCAACGATGTAATGATATGAGTTTGTATTCAGTGGCGGCGCGAAGAGCTAAACGCAGGGGGGGTACTTTAAAAATGGGGAAAATATGGAAATTTTTGAAAATGGGAGAATGTAGAAAAACTTTAATGTTTCAGATTGTAAATGATTATTTCCTGAGATACGAGACTTTCAAAAATGTTCATCAGTCGAAAAAATGTCAGAAAACTTGGATATCTTAGAAATTGAGTATTTTAGAAAAGAATCATTCGTTTTGACTGAAACTTTCAGGGCACTCTAAGAATCATTCAACCTCTTTACGCACCAAATTTCATTTAGATATTCTTTTCCGTTAATTCAATAGCTATTCACAATTTTTTAAAGGGACTTTTAGAACACCTTATAGATATTTTTTTCGATTGTGGACAGCAAAATCTTCGGTGGCTTTAATAAGGATCTTTGCTGCTGGTTTCGAAGGATTTTAGAGATATTTTCTCTGGATTTTGGAACATTTCAGATGAAGTTTCTTTAGATGTTGGAGAATTTTAGAGAAATTTTCTCTGAATTTTGGAGAATTTTGTCTTCAAATGAGAGAAAACTTTAGTCGTACTTTCTCTGAAATTCGGAGAAAGGAATAACCAAAAGCAGAGGGGAGCACCCTCCCCTCCCCCCCGTTCGCGCCGCCACTGCTGAAGAGAAATAGGAAAAGATCGATTAAAGTAGATGAAATTATAATATTATAGTCGCTTTTTCATTAGAGAAAAAAATCAATTTAATCTTGTCCTCATCTATTTTCTAGAGGAGAAAGCTACTTAACTTCAATATATTCCAGCATTAATTTTTACCATAAATATGCCTACTTATTTATATATCGACTTCTCTCTGTAATATAACACTTCAGATGAAAGTGTTTGACGCGGAATAATAATCATATTGTGTTTCACATTTCAATCCCGCCGCGACTGCACTAACAGCTTTTTGTTCTATTTTTATAAGAATGGTTTTTTTTTCACGAATTAATAATTCTTTTCCACTGAAACAAATTTTTGTTGCGGAGGCACTTTTTAAGCAAAAACGCTAACAAATGTAATAAAGTAAATGAAAAAAGGTGCTATTACAGTGCATATTTAGACACATATGCACAAGCGATGTCTGCACTGTTTGCAAAGCTTCTCTTTCCAGTTCACAGCACATATCTCTTGCTTGAAGGTAGGTAAAAGAAAAGTAAGAATACACCCATATAC
>JAJEKB010019528.1:20426-35623 GCA_022393335.1 Macrotrachela quadricornifera
AGTAAGAATACACCCATATACAAAGCACATGGTTCTTACTTGTAAGAGACACAAAAAATATTTCTCACTGTAAATATCGTCCGTGATTATCGAACTGATTCAGTTTTTATCGCACAGCAACTAAACCAATCTGTGCAAGGCGAAGGTATCTAAAGAATATAAATACATACAAATATATGACTGATCGTAATAACGTCATCCTATTTCTTTTCTCATTACGATACACTGCTTTGCTTTGATTACTTCAGTTTGTCTTGTAATCGTTCAGGCCAATAGCACACAATATGCTGTTACTTATTTTATTTTCTCTATTAATCGTTCTCTTAACTTATTATTTCTTCCAACTCAAACAGCGGTATCAATACTTTGCTCAACGTGGAATTCCCACACCATCTTTCCAATTCTTCTTTGGACACCTTAAACAGTTGTGGAATGTCGCGTCTTATCATCGTCAACTTGAAAGTTGGACAAAACAGTATGGGAAAATTTATGGAGTGTACGAAGGATCTTCTCCCGTGTTCGTTGTTAGTGATTCGGATTTTCTTCAAGAAGTGTTTGTCAAACAATTTTCTGTTTTTTATGCACGAAAATTTTATATAATGGATGACATATTTCACGACGTATTTTTTAACTCTGGTGCGAAATGGCATCGTCAGCGTCATGTACTCAGTCCTTCATTTACTGCAGGAAAACTGAAAACAATGAGTCCTCTTATTAACGGATGTATCTCTGATTTGGTGGAAAAACTGGCCGATCACGCAGAAAATGGAGATGAATTTGATATCAGTCTATACATCAAACGAATGACAATGGATGTTATTTGTAAGTTGATATTCTTTTCCGACCTATAAAAAGTTGTAAACATCTTTTTCTTTAAAATGTCTTAGGTCGGTGTGCATTTGGGATTGATACTGATTTGCAAAACAATCCGGACAATATCTATTTCAAGAAAATAGAAGAAATGTTTGCCACAACTCCCTACCACAAGCTTTTCGTGGCCAAATGTATTCAAGTTGTTCCTCAGCTCAGTGCTATTCTTCCTAGAATATTTTCTTTCTTCAGTATGGCACAAGCATTTATTAATACTCGAATTCTACCTTTGATATCACCAAACCTTCAATTGAAGGAAAATTCACACATGTGGCTCGCGAACCGGTTGCACACTGTTGTAGAGCAACGTATAAAGATGCCCATTCCACGAATCGATCTCCTCCGGTTAATGTTAGAAGTGGTCACCACAGAAACCATTATTGTAAGTAAGATCTTTCATGTACGACCGTGACTTTCAAAATAGCAGCTATTTTATATATATTGTTTGTCGTGTTCCAGTCCATCATAAACTTTGATATATCTTCCTCAACATATTTGTCCATGAAAAGAATTTTAAGCAAAAATTGTAGTTTTCCTGACATCGTTAGAGTTTTCTCACATAGCAACACAGTGAATACTATAATATGTTCGACATTCAATGAGACGATAATACTAAACAGGAATAGTATACATAATAACGAAATAATGATTAGCGCATTTTCTCTCTATAGGATACAGCAGATAATAGCAACATGAAACATCGACTTACTCAAGCGGAAATCGTCGGCAACGTCGTTCTCTTCATGGCAGGTGGGCATGAAACGGTAGCGACAGCTTTGCAGTTTGCCACATACGAACTTGCCAAAAATCCGGATGTCCTCGAAAAGCTACAAGCTGAAATCGATCAATTGCCATTATCAGCTGATGACAACAATAACGATGAATCGAAGAAATTTCCTGATTATGACATTGTCGCACAGATGCCTTATATGAATCTGTTCGTCTTAGAAGTGTTGAGAATCTACCCTATCGGAAATTCAGTTTTGCATAGACGAGCTACTGAAGATACAGTTGTACAAGGAATCAAGATTGATAAAGGTAATTGTATACTTTTAGCTTGAATAAAGCTATCTTGAGGGTGAGGACAGACTAGGGTTGATATAGGCTGTTGGAGCAAAGTTACAACCATTTCACTAGATTATCAATCTGAGACAATAATACTGTGGCTAAGATTGAAAAGTTTTTGAAACGGATCTAAAGTGACTGCAACTTTAGATTGACTTGATTCTTACCATGGTTTATCTGCCAAAAGTGAGCCTTAATTGTGAACAAAATACGTGCTCAAAGTCGGAAAAATAGTTCAGATTCCCGTTCGTAAGTATGTAGTACTATTACTTGTCTACTGGTTGTAATTTTATTAGCTGGAAATTTGTTTGTCAATCCGAATACTTTTCGTCTTTTAAAGGTTCAATAGTATATGCAGACATGTTTTCAATTCATTTCGATCATGAATTATGGGGACCAGAAGATCCATACTTGTTTGTGCCTGAACGTCATCTCACAAAACGTCATCCAATGGCCTTTTTAGCGTTCGGAGCAGGTCCAAGACAATGCATTGCTATGCGCTTTGCCTTAAATGAGATAAAGCTTGCCTTAACAAGATTACTTCGTGACTATACAATTCTGCCTGGTGAAAATCTCGAAAGTAAACTCCACGTACATGATGAAATATCTATTTCACCAGAAGCGGTCTGGGTGAAATTACGAAAGAGAAACGTTTAACTTGATACACTGCTCATCTTTCAAATTTCTTTGAAAGAAAATAAATATATTTATACCTGCATCAGCTTCTACGTTTTTGAAAGCAACCTAGAGTATGGCAAGTGGGATTACAAATGAGACTAAATAAATTCAAAGCGTTTGTACGACATATTTCTTTAAATCGATAAGAATTCAAAGAAAAAATAGCCAATTTCTTAATTATTTGTCATTTTATATGGTTTGGAAAATAAATTTGGTGTAGTTATTTCATGATTGAATATGATAGAAATAGAAAACGAAAGCTTTGCTATTGTTTGATAATTTGAAGTACATTGAAAATTGATAGTGTTGGCTGATAATGATATTTCATATATTAATTTGACATGAATAACAGAAATTAAAAATATATTAAAATAAATTTGTAATAATGCATATCAGAAAGAAACTTGAACTAATGTATGTGTCAATACTATCTGTTTTGGTTTTAAACGATAAAGAAATTGATTGCAATCCTCATTTTAGAACAAAATTCTTTCCCTATTCTGTTAAAGTAACGTACTTCATTTAAGGAAAAAGAAATCTTTTTTTTGTTTATATATTTAAATCTTGATCAGATTCTTTAAAATGAATTTCTATTAAAAACTATCCAACTAAAAGAGAAGATGGTTTAGTTTTTAATAATATTTTGAATTTGAAAAACAGTATATAGCATAATTACAATCTCTCCTTCATTAACGTATTCTAATGTATTTCCGATATGTAAGACAGTTCGATAATGTTTAACATATCTGAGAAAACGTCTATCGATAATGTGAGTTAGTAATGAAAATATTTTTAAGAGTATAGAAATATTAGCAGTCCTAAGAAAGTTCGAAGCAGTATATTTGAATGTTGTCTAAAGTATGAGTGCCATTCCTAAATAGTCTTCAGAAGATTATAGGTATTATGTCAACATGATCCTTAAAAACTCACCAGTACTATACTTCGATAAACTTTAAGAATCTCCAAGTATCGTCATTAGATA
This sequence comes from Macrotrachela quadricornifera, assembly GCA_022393335.1. Classification (NCBI taxonomy): domain Eukaryota; kingdom Metazoa; phylum Rotifera; class Eurotatoria; order Philodinida; family Philodinidae; genus Macrotrachela; species Macrotrachela quadricornifera. The sequence continues at coordinate 24,022 of JAJEKB010019528.1, forward strand.
GTCTACAGAAACTTACAAGGCTTTCGCTAGCATCTTTGATTCACTTTCTACGATTGATTTACTGCATTTACAAGAAAAACAGACGATGTAAAATTTCGTAAACTATACGGACTCGATTTTGGTTGGTCTATTTTTTCTTCTATTTGAAGTGAACCGCATTTCTTTGGCTAGTATATTTGAGTTCACTCCATACGACCGAGTCCTAGGCGATGAGCAGTACTTGTTAGTAAATATATAAATATTTATTTGATAATTACGATATAGTATTAGTTTTTCCGAAAGCTTTAAGTGAAGATATTCAAGGATTGGAGACCGAAGTTCGCATTCAGATTAAATATTTCTAATTAATAAAATAATTAGTGAATGTCATGCATGAGTTTTTTCAAACTTCCTAAGAAAAGAAGTGAATGATAGGGTGTTCCACAAGAATTTATACATGTATTGGCTACCCAGTTGGCCAGAATTAATTAGTTATTTACCTATAATGAATTACTGAAGTTGTGGTTCGACAAAGATCTGTAAAAATAACTTCAACGATGCTTCGTAACAAACTATACAACAGTCGCCATTACAATATGAATAAAACCCATCCAAAATAAAAACCCTAATAGTTCGATTAAAAAATGACAATGTATGATTTATTTTAATTGAAGAATCGATTTTAATCTATCTTTTCGAAAATCATCTTTTGAAAAAATTACGGAAGTAAAGTAGAAAAAGATTGAATTAAAAAAACAGCGTCAATTATGATATTATAGTCACTTTTTCATCTATTTTCTAGGGGAGAAGGCTACTTAACTTCAATATATTGTAGCATTGATTTCTACTGTAAATATGCCTGCATATTTACATAGCGATTCTTCTATGTAATGTGACATTCAGATGAAAGTCTTTGAGGCGGAAGCACTAACAGCTTTTTATTCTACTTTTATAAGAATTGCTTTCTTTTTTACGAATTAATACTTCTTTTCTACTGACACAAATTTTTCTCCTATTAGGGACAACGACAATTTTATTGTTGAGGCACTATTTAAGCAAAAATGCTAGCAAAGATAAAAAAAGTCAATAAAAAATGGCGCTATCACACTGTCTTTAGACACATGCACAAACGTTGTGTCGATCGTTTATACAGCTTCGCTTTTCAATTCATAGAGCACATATTTTTTGCTTAAAGGTAGGTAAAGGAAAAGTAAGAATAAACACATATACAACGCACATGGTTCTTACTTGTAAAAGGCATAAAAATATTTCTCACTTTTGATATCGTCCGTGATTATCGAACCGATTCAGTTTTTATCGCACAGTAACTAAGCCAATCTGTGCAAGACGGAGGTATCTAAAGAATATAAATACATACAAATATATGACTGATCGTAATAACGTCATCCTATTTTTTTCTCATTAGTGCAGTTTGTGTTGTAATCATTCAGCCCAATAGCATAGAAAATGCTGTTTCTTATTTTATTTTCTGTATTAATCGTTCTCTTAATTCATTATTTCTTCCAACTTAAACAACGGTATCAATACTTTGCTCAGCGTGGAATTCCCACACCACCTTTCCAAATCTTTTTTGGAAACCTTAAACAATTGTGGAATATCGAGTTTTATCATCGTAAGCTTGAAAGTTGGACAAAACAGTATGGGAAAATTTATGGAGTCTATGAGGGATCTACTCCCATGTTTGTTGTTAGTGATCCAGATTTTCTCCAAGAAGTGTTTGTCAAACAATTTTCTGTTTTTACTGCACGAAAAAGGACTCCAGTGGAGGACATATTTCACGACGTCTTTTCTAACTCTGGTGCGAAATGGCATCGTCAACGTCATGTGCTCAGTCCTTCATTCACTGTAGGAAAACTGAAAACAATGAGTCCTCTTATCAATGGATGTATCTCTGATCTGATGGCGAAACTGTCCGATCATGTAGAAAATGAAGATGAATTCGACATCGGTCTATACTACCAACGGATGACAATGGATGTTATTTGTAAGTTGATATTTTTTTCCGACCTATAAAAAGTTGTAAACATCTTCATGTTTAAAATGTCCTAGTTCGGTGTGCATTTGGAATTGATACTAATTTGCAATATAATCCAGACAATATCTATTTCAAAAAAATACAAGAAATGTTTGCCACAACTCCCTACCACAAGCTTTTCATCGCTAAATGTATTCAAGTTCTCCCTCAGCTCAACCTTATTGTTTCTCGAATGTTCTATATCCACAGTGTAACACAAACATTTATTAATACCCGACTTCTACCTTTGATATCATCAACACTTCAATTGAAGGAAAATTCACTCATGTGGCTCGGCAACCGAGTGCACACTATTGTAGAGCAACGTATAAAGACGCCCATTCCACGAGTCGATCTCCTACGGTTAATGTTAGAAGTAGCCACTACAGAAAAAATTATTGTGAGTAAGATTTTTCAAATTGCAGAAACAATTTTTCTCTCTGCTTCCTTACATTTTATTGGTCAGCAAACGGGATAACTGCAAGTGATAGGTGCGGATAATCCGAGACGGCAGCTAAACAACTGGAATTTGTTTTATCTTCCCCAATATATTTATCCATGAATAGAATTTTAGACAAAAATCGTATTTAATTGTAGTTTTTTGTTGAATATCATCAGAGTTTTCTCATATAGCAACACGATGATTACTGTAATATTTCTGATATTAAATGTGATGATAATAAGCCGCATCAAAAGATGTGGTGAGGTTGATCGCATTGACCGTTTGCATACTAAAATAAGAAAGAGCGTTAGAACTACTAAACAGGAATGGTATACATAATAACGAAATAAATAATCATTAGGGTATTCTCTCTATAGGATACACCAGATAACAGGAACGTGAAATATCGACTTACTCAAGCTGAAATCGTCGGCAACGTCCTTATCTTCATGGCAGCTGGGCATGAAACGGTAGCGACGGCTTTGCAGTTTGCCACATATGAACTTGCCAAAAATTCGGGTGTCCTCGAAAAGCTACAAGCTGAAATCGATCAATTGCCATTATCAACTGATGACAACAATAACGATGAATCGAAGAAATTTCCTGATTATGATACTGTCGCACAGATGCCTTACATGAATCTGTTCGTCTCCGAAGTTTTGAGGATGTATCCTATCGGAAATATAGCTTTGTATAGGCGAGCTACTGAAGATACAATTGTACAAGGAATTAAGATTGATAAAGGTAATTGTATACTTTTAGATTGAAGAAAAGCTTTGAGCTTTGTGAATAGTGTATGAACTCATGAATATTGGATTATTCCGATTGTACGCGAATTCGTGCATATCAATCGGAGACAAGTATTCAGCAGATAACCACGACATCTCCTTCTAGGTATACTTGAGGATCAGAGTACGGTCTCTTAATTTTTCGATCAATACGATAGCTAAAATTAAATTGAGATTTAGTTGTGAGCAAAATACACGTTCAAAGTCGGGAAAATAATTCGGATCCCCGTTCGTAAGTATGTAGTAGGCTTACTTCTCCACTGGCTATCATTTTGTTAGCTAGAAAATTATTCGTCAATTCAAATACTTTTCGTCTTTTAAAGGTTCAATAGTGCATGCTGACATGTATTCAATTCATTTCGATCATGAATTATGGGGACCAGAAGATCCATACTTGTTTGTGCCTGAACGTCATCTCACAAAACGTCATCCAATGGCTTTCTTAGCGTTTGGAGCAGGTCCAAGACAGTGCATTGCTATGCGCTTCGGCTTAAATGAGATAAAGCTTGCCTTAACAAGATTACTTCGTGACTATACAATTCTGCCTGGTGAATGTCTCGAAAGTAAACTCCAAATACATGATGAACACGTTATTTCACCAGAAGCAGTCTGGGTGAAATTACAAAAGAGAAACGTCTGACCTGTTGTACTTCTCATCTTTAAAATTTCTTTGAAATAAAGTAAATATATTTATACCTGCATTACTGTCTATGCCGTTGAAAGGAACTTTGTCAGTGCCAGGTGAGATTATAAATGAGACTAAATAAACTCAAAGCATTCATATTACTAACGACAAAATCACTGCGAATGGTATTTTTGATCTAAAACATCGAAAGTATAATGAAAAGAAGTTTTCTTGGATATGTATATATCGTCCATGTCGAGAAGATTATCGTACACAAAAAAGAATAATCTGAAGATACAAACTGTTCATACACTTTCTGTGTGCTTCTTATGTGTGTGTAAGTAGAATATTCAGTGATCGATTATTTTAAGTTTATTTGCGTTTGTCTTGGCGTTTATTCTTATTTTGTTGTTCGATGGTTTTTTGAGAATTGTGAATGGTCAGGTTATACTCCTAATATCAATGCTATTGAATTCGTCTGGGATATTATCAAACAGAAAGTCAAAACCAAGAATCTAAAATCCTAACGTGAACTAGAGAGTGCAATCGATAAAGTTTCAAATGACATATTCTTAAACGTTGATCGAGCATGTATAAAAGAACACTTTACGAATTAATAATTCTTTTCCATTGAATCAAATTTTTCTTCCATTAGGGAGAACGACAATTTTATTGTCGAGGCACTCTTTTAGCAAAAATACTAGCAACGATAAAAAACCGCACAATCCCAGTGTATTTAGACACATATACACAAACGATATGTGGATCGTTTATACAGCTTCTCTTTCCACTTCACAAAGCACATATTCTTTGCTTGAAGGTAGGTAAAAGAAAAGTAAGAATACACCCATATACAAAGCACATGGTTCTTACTTGTAAGAAACACAAAAATATTTCTCACTTTCGATATCGTCCGTGATTATCGAACCGATTCAGTTTTTATCATACAGCAACGAAACCAATCTGCGCAGGGCGAAGGTATCTAAAGAATATAAATACATACAAATATATGACTGATCGTAATAACGTCATCCTACTTTTTTCTCATTAGTGCAGTTTGTATTGTAATCATTCAGCCCAATAGCATAGAAAATGCTGTTTCTTATTTTATTTTCTGTATTAATCGCTCTCTTAATTTATTATTTTTTCCAACTTAAACAACGATATCAATACTTTGCTCAGCGTGGAATTCCCACACCACCTTTCCAATTTTTTTTTGGACACCTTAACCCTTTACGGCCGGATGTTGCCAAACGGCAACAATTTTACCGTAGGGGGGTACAGGATTTTAAAAAAACTCGGCGGTGAAAAATTGATCCCTATAACTAAGCAACAAAGAATATATAGAAAAAAAACTTTTTGCTTGTTGTCTTCTAGTAGCCGGCCGGAAAGGGTTAAACAGTTGTGGAATGTTGCGTCTTATCATCGTCAACTTGAAAGTTGGACAAAACAATATGGGAAAATTTATGGAGTCTATGAGGGATCTACTCCCATGTTTGTTGTTAGTGATCCGGATTTTCTCCAAGAAGTGTTTGTCAAACAATTTTCCATTTTTAATGCACGAAAACTTTCTCTAATGGATGATATATCTCCAGACCTTTTTTTCAGTGCTGGTGCGAAATGGCATCGTCAACGTCATGTACTCAGTCCTTCATTCACTGTTGGAAAACTGAAAACAATGAGTCCTCTTATCAATGGATGTATCTCTGATTTGATGGGAAAACTGGCCGATCACGCAGAAAATGGAGACGAATTCAACATCGATCTATACTACCAACGGATGACAATGGATGTTATTTGTAAGTAGATATTCTTTTTTTTACATATAAAAAGTTGTAAACATCTTTTTCTTTAAAATGTCTTAGGTCGGTGTGCATTTGGAATTGATACTGATTTGCAAAATAATCAAGACAATATCTATTTCAAGAAAATACAAGAATTGTTTGCTGAAACGCCGTACCAGAAGCTTTTCGTGGCGAAATGTATTCAAGTTGTGCCTCAGCTCAACCTCATTCTTCCTAGAATGTTTTCTTTCTTCAGTATGGCACAAGCATTTATTAATACACGACTTCTACCTTTGATGTCATCAACATTTCAGTTGAAGGAAATGTCATACATGTGGCTCGGCAACCGAGTGCACACTATTGTAGAGCAACGTATAAAGACACCCATTCCACGAGTCGATCTCCTACGGTTAATGTTAGAAGTGGTCACCACAGAACCCATTATTGTAAGTAAGATCTTTCAAATTTGAAAACTTTGTGGCGTCTCATAGGACTGAATAGAATAAGTATTATTCGTCAGAAACAATATTAGTTTAAACTATTTGAGAGGATATGATCTTCTGCTGTCGACCTAAAAAAAAGTTTAGAAGAACACTACGCATTCGTCAGAGAATACGTGGGTTTATTTTTACAGTCTACAATTCCTCTATTGATCAACGTGTTATCGATTATCATAGAGCGCAGCGCTTTCATGTACGGCCGTGGTTTCCCGAATAGCAGCAATTTAAGTGTGTGCTATTTAACGTTTTATAGTCCATCGTGAACTTTGATTTATCTTCCCCAACATATTCGATAATAAGTCGCGTCATAAGATGTGGGGAGGTTGATCATAACAATTGTTTGCACACTAATAAATGAAAGTGTTAGAACTATTAAACAAGAATGGTATATATAATAACGAGATAATCATTAGCACATTCTCTCTATAGGATACAGCAGATAACAGCAACATGAAACACCAACTTACTCAAGCGGAAGTCGTCCGCAACGTCCTTCTCTTTATGGCAGCTGGATATGATACGACAACAACGGCTTTGGAGTTTGCCACATATGAACTTGCCAAAAATCCGGATGTCCTCGAAAAGCTACAGGCTGAAATCGATCAATTGCCATTATCAGCCGACGATAACGGTAACGATGAATTGAAGAAATTTCCTGAGTATGACACTGTCGCACAGATGCCTTATATGAATCTGTTCGTCATGGAAGTGTTGAGGATGTACCCTATCGGAAATTCAGTTTTGCATAGGCGAGCTACTGAAGATACAATTGTACAAGGAATCAAGATTGATAAAGGTAATTGTATACTTTTAGATTAAACAAAGCTATCTTCAGAGCGAAGGCAGACTAGGGTTGATATAGGCTGTTGGAGCAAATTTACAACCATTTCACTAGATTATCAATCTGAGACAATAATACTGTGGCTAAGATTGAAAATTTTTTTTAAACAGTTTTAAAATGGCTGCAACCTTTGATTGACTTGATTCTTACCATGATTTATCGGGGAAAATTGAGATTTGATTGTGAGCAATATGGATGTTCAAAGTCGGGAAAATAGTTCGGATCCCCGTTCGTGAGTATATAGTATAGTCTTACTTGTCCACTGGCTGTGATTTTATTTGCTACACAATTGTTCGTCAATCCGAATAGTTTTCGTCTTTTGAAGGTTCAACAGTGTATGTTGACATGTATTCAATTCATTTCAATCAAGAACTGTGGGGACCGGAGGATCCATACTTGTTTGTGCCCGAACGTCATCTTACAAAACGTCATCCAATGGCATTTTTAGCGTTCGGAGCAGGTCCAAGACAATGCATTGCTATGCGCTTTGCCTTGAACGAGTTAAAGATTACCTTAACAAGATTACTTCGCGACTATACAATTTTGCCTGGTGAACATCTCGAAAGTAAACTCAAAATACATGATGAAAACGCTAGTAAATCAAAAGAGGTCTGCGTGAAATTAGAAAAGAGAAACGTTTGATTTTTTGTCCCGCTCATCTTTCAAATTTCTTAGAAATAAAATAAATATATTTGTACCTGCATCAGCTGCTTTGTCTTTGAAAGCTATCCAGAGGGTGGGAGGTGAGATTATAAATGAAACTAAATGAATTCAAAGCGTTTATACGACATATTTCTTTAAATGGATCAGAATTCAAAGAAAAAATACCCAATTTCTTAATCATTTGTCACTTTGTATGATTTGGAAAATAAAGTTTTTTCATGTTTGAATCAGAGACCGAAACGGGGCGAGGAATCGGGGCGGGGTGAGTTTTTAAGCCCTCGAGGCGGGGCGGATTGAAGTTTTGAAGAGATACAGCGGGGCGGGGTGGGGCGGGGTAAAATAACAACGAAGCGAGGCGGGACGGGGTGAAGTTTTGGAGAGATACAGCGGGGCGGGGCGGAGCGGGTTGAAGTTTTGGAGAAATACAGCGGGGCGGGGTGGGGCGGGTTGAAGTTTTGGAGAGACACAGTGAGGCGGGGCGAAGTTTGATTTTCGAAATTTTTCGTGCTAAAGTTTGATTATAGAATATTTAAATGATGCGGTTTAAACTCAATGATGAATATCAAAGTCAATGATAGATGTCTTTGTAATACAGAATTTTATCCTCCACAACAACCTCTTTTAAACTGAATTAATAGCCAATGATACTGAATATGTATTATTATTGGATATATGGATGGATGGATGGAAAATATGCAATTGATCATCACTTCATTTATGATGCCGTATTATATCTGATGAACGTCAATCCATGTATCTACTTCTCTCATAATGCTTTTATTGTAACAAGTGTTCATCCTGCAGTTTCTCTGTTTTGGTCTATAACACATATTAGTACGATTTTTCTTATAAACCTAATTACACTTTTTTCTTGTACAGCAACAACGAATGTTGTTTATTTCGATTTACTTTTTTTTTGCTTGATGTGTATTTATTCATACGCTTTTTTTACAATGATTTACTAAATCGTTTTCGTCTTTTCTCTCTTTTGATCTAAGTTTCTTTAATATTCTTTATCGTTTTTGTCTTAGACGATGTTATTAGGCGTGCACGCTTTCTCTATATATCATCTCTCTCTTTGAATTATATCATTCTTTGTGTTCTTTCTCGACGGTGATATCATTCTTTCTATTCTTTGTCATAGATGATATCATCCAACTCTTCGTATGCTTTCTCTTTGTCCTTAATATGTATTAAAGATGTTGTTAATTTCACAACCAACATGTTCATCCTGCGAAACACATTAAGATAACTTTTGATATATCATTACTTGAATTAAACAATTCTTCTTTACTATGTCTATTCGAATGGTAAACGATAACGATGGTGATCTTATTCTTTTATCATCTTCTCAAAATCAACCATCAACTGCTGATTTTAGTGATAAACAACGAATTAATGATGATTCAAATCAATCAAAAACAATAGCAATGCTGTTAAAAAAGAGTGACAAGAAGTATGTGGTGATGAAAAACAATAGAAATGTATCAAGTGGTATATGGTTAAAGTTCGGTTTACCAGCGAAACAAAATGAAGAAAATCCTGATCAATATGATGTTATACCAAATTATTCATCATGTTTTAAATGTTTTCAAACATATCGATTTATCAGTTCATCTACTAGTAGCATGAAAGATCATAAATGTCCTCAAGACGTTCCTAAAGGACAACAACAACTGGCAACGTCTTGCACTTCACCATCATCTTCACGAACAATAATGTCGACAAAAATTATAATACAGAAAAAAGATCGTTTAAAGCAACTATTTGTTCGATGGGTAGTAACTGGTTTACGACCGTTTCAAATTGTTTCTGACAACGGTTTAGAAGTTATTATTCAAGAATGTTTAGATATAGGTACAGTTGTATTAACTTTTTATTGAATGTCATTGATCGTCAAATTATTTCTTAAGGTCGTGAACTACATTTACAAAAACTTTGTGCATCTGATTTGTTATGTACTGATCGAACAATTCGAAATGAATTAACCAGAATGGCTGACAATGAGAGAAAAGAATTAAAAGAACTACTTGTAGATTGCGCAAACGCTGGTTGTCTTTCAATAAGTCCAGATATTTGGACTGACAATCATCGAAAAATAGTTTATTTAGGTGCCACAGCTCATATGGTGGACAGTCATTTTAAATATCATTCAATTGATTTATTTTGTACTGAATTTAAGGAGAAAAAAAAAAACTGCTGATAATATAATAAAAGTAAATGTGCAACATTAATCTGTTTGTTGATAATATATTTAATGATTTCATTTCAGCTAGTTCAACAACAACTTTTTTTTTATGAACTTGATTCATCAATGGATTTAATCACCTTCGTTAGTGATAGAGGGTCGAATTTTATCAAAGGTTTACGTGATTATCATCATATGTTTTGTGTAGCACATCGTCTGCATGGTGTATTAAAGAAAGTATTTTTCCAAAATGTCGTAAAAGAAAAAAAATCGCCGTTTAAAACTCAACCAATTATTTCTATTGAAATTACACCAACAAAAACAACATCAAACTCTCGTCAATTATCTTCAGAAATTCTTCCTAATGGCGAACATCAAGATGAAATTGAACAAGCAGCTATTGAAGAATGGAATAAAGAAGAAGAAGATGATGATGATGACGAAGATAATTCATTTGATCATTCAGCATTGGCTTCAGCCAATATTCCTTGGAATGCCCAAGAAGTATTGGATACCATTCATCATTGTAAAGTGCTCGTTCAGTATGTAAAAAAAGTAAGATTTTTGTTGAAAAAAGTTTAAACAAGTTGTTTTAAATATCCGCTTTTAGACAAGTTTTAATCGCCAAGTTCAATTAATGAATGAAAACGAAGATGGTAACGTGAAGAAACAACAGCATTCACCATTTACCACCATTCATCAATGTTCTAAAGTTCGTTGGTTATCGATGTGTAATCTACTGGAAAGTATCAAAAGATCATATGAACCCTTAAAAGAATTGTTAGCTGAATCTAAACAATTACATCGTATCGAAAAGATTAATCTGTCTATAGTGGAACAATTAGTTGAATTTTTACGTCCATGGAATTCTGTATTAAAGGAAGTACAAAAGGGAAATACACCATCCATACATTCTGTGTTTCCTTGTATCAATTACTTACAAGATGATTTACGTAAACGTGAACGAAATGAACGAAATGGTAAGATGTTGGCAATATGTTTTCATCTATATTTGTTATTTGTTCTCATATAGGAATGAAACTTTTTGCTAAACGAGCATTATCGTTATTAAATTCAATGTTTGTCATCGAAGATGAATATATACTTGCAACATTTCTCCATCCAAATTTCAAACGATTAATGAACACGACACCAGCACAAAAAACAGAATTTTATCGCACTTGTCGTGTATGGCTACCAAAACGCAATACATCAGCAACAACAACAACTGATTTAGCAACCAATGATGAAAATGAACCACCAAGAAAAAAACCAAAAAATTTATTACAACAATTAATGGATAATGAAATTTCCAATACTAAATCTTCAACTAAAGATAAAGATGAAGTTGACATATACATCAATTTTAAAGTGGACAAAGAAAAAGATTATTCAAATCCTTTACTATTCTGGCAAGAATATCAACAAATATTTCCAAATCTAGCAAAATTAGCACGTCGCACTTTTTCCATACCATGTAGCTCAGCTGCGGTGGAGAGAGAATTTTCTGCTGCTGGTCAAGTTGTAAATCAAAGAAGATCAAATTTAGATCCATCAACTGTTAACAATAGCTTATTTCTTCGTTCAATTGAGAATAATAAAGCAAAAAATTAATCAAAATGCATACAGAGTGCCTTTTTTTATATATTTTTTCTTACTCTTTTGTAAGTTTTTTTTAATTATATAATTAAATAAATTTCATCATCAAATAAAATAGTTCTTATAAGAATAAGACGGGGCGGGGCGGGGCGAGGATA
>JAJEKB010019528.1:36023-81131 GCA_022393335.1 Macrotrachela quadricornifera
AAAATAGTTCTTATAAGAATAAGACGGGGCGGGGCGGGGCGAGGATAACTTTTGGCGGGGCGAGGCGGGGCGGAGTCGAAGAAGAGACGCAAAGGTCGGGGCGAGGTGAGGCGGGGATAACTTCTTCCGGGGCGGAGCAGGACGGGGAGCGAAGAAAAGAAGAAAAGAGCGAGGCGAGGCGAGGCGGGGATAACTTCTTTCGGGGCGAAGCGGGGCGGGGAGCAAAAAATTCTCCCCGTTTCGTCCTCTGGTTTGAATATGATGAAAACTTCAGCTGATGTATATGAGTGGATTGCAACTTTTTGGTACGATTGGTGCGAGAAAATGAAAGTGGACCGAGACAACTTTTGAGTAGTACATTTTGTTATACTGTATGCCTGTATTACACGCAAAACGTTTCCCGACACTTTACTGTATAATAAGCAAGATACAAGATACATAGCTCATGTTCTACTAACTTTAATGATAAAAAATTTGCAGCATACAGCAAAATACTCGTGTCATTTAATCAGTATTACAAGGGTAATTAGTAGTCCGAAAAACATTACTGTACTTTGCTCAGTTCACCTGTGCTTAAAAGGAATATTTTCAAGTAGAGTTAAGTGGATATATCTACAGAAAAAGCGTCACTCTACATTTTTCAGTATAATGTAAATTTCTCCCGATGAAAAGAAGATCTAAGGCTAACATTTTCGCCACTAATAGAACTTTTTGTTTTATATATTCTGTAAAAATTTGAGCTAAATCTGACAACCCCTTGAACAGCTATAAAGCGGACAATTTTCAAATCGTCACTCTACACAAAACCGTGCAAGTGTCTGTTAAACAATATGAACAGTAGATGAGCGAGCCAATGAAAATTCAAACTAAAATCAGTTACATATTTCGATACAGTGCCAAAAACTGTACAAGATTGATGAATTATCTCCTTTTTCTCTTGCCTCTTTAAAACCGAAAAATTTCCTTTTCTTAGCACACATCATGAAAAAATGACGTTTTTCCATCATGAATTTTTTATAGCTCAGCCATAATGAGCTAATGAGCTGAAATTTTGCACGGCAGTGGGGTGTTCAAAGCACTATAACATTTAAAAAATTGTTGAAATCGGTCGAGGCAAACAGGAGTTATTAGCGAAATACACCTAAAATCTCAATTATACCAAAAAGTTGCAATCGACTCATATGTATCAATGAAATCTTTTACTTTGAGAATTAATTCGATTATTGTTCAATATTGAATAGGATATGAAGAAAAGAAGAAGAAGTAAATCTAATAAGGAAAAAAGAAATATTTTGTTTTTGTTTATATATTTAAATATTGATCAGATTCTTCTAAATAAAAGACAAGATGGTTTAGTTTTGATAATATTTTTAATTTGAAAAACGGTATAAAGCATAATTGGAACGTCTCCGTCATTGACATATTAAGCTGAATCTTCAATATGTAAAGCAGTTCGACGATGTTTAACATATCTTAGAAAACGTCTGCCGATGATAATATTTGAATGTTGTCTAAACTATAAGTGATATTGCGAAATAGTCTTCTTTGATAACCTTTAAGAAGCTCCAAGTACCATTATCAGATAGTCTACAAAAACTTACAAGGCTTTCGCTAGTTTCGTAAACTATATAGACTCGATTTTGATTGATCTATTCTATCTATTTGAAGTGAACCGCATTTGTTTGATTAGCGTATTTGGTTCACTTTCTACGAGCGAAGTCTTAGGTGATGAGCATTACTTGTTAGTAAATATATAAATATTTATTTGATAATTACGATATAATATTAATTTTTCCGAAAGCTTTAACCGAAGATGCACAGATCAAAGTTCGCATTTAGATTAAATATTCCTAATTAATAAAATAATTAGTGAATGATGGGATGTTCCACGAGATTTTCTACATGTATCGACCATTCATTTGGCCAGAATTAGTAATTGATTCTACGTTTTGGGTAACATTTGAAGAAGTAAATTATACAATGTGAGTAGAATACTATGATGATGTGATAGTGTGCAGTTTTTCAGAAAGACAAATGTTTAGAATTCAACTGCATGAACTCGGCCTACCGGAAACTAGTTAGTTATTTTTATAATAGTGAAAAATGGAAATATAAAACCATACGAAAGTGAATGATTGATTATTCGAGGAGATATGATGCATGCATCGACTAGCCGTGAGTGGTACCCATAAGAACACTGTTGAATAACTAGCTGTTTACCTATAACAAATTACTGACGTTGTGGTTCGAAAAAGATCTGAAAAAATAACTTCTAAGATGCTTCGTAACAACCTGTACAACAGTCGCCATTACAATATCAATAAAAATCATGCAAAATAAAAGCCCTAACAGTTCGATTAAAAATGACTACGCATCATTAATTCTAAAAGAATAATCGATTTTAATCTATATTTTGAAAATAATTTTTTGAAAAATATTGCTGAAGTGAAATAGGAAAAGATCGATTAAAGTAGATGAAATTATGATATTATACTCACTTTTTCATTAGAGAAAAAAATCAATTTAATCTTGTTCTCATCTGTTTTCCGGAGAAGAAAGCTACTTAACTTCAATATATTCCAGCATTAATTTTTACCGTAAAATATGCCTACTTATTTATATATCGATTTCTCTCTGTAGTATAACATTTCAATCCCGCGGCGATTACACTAACAGCTTTTTGTTCTATTTTTATAAGAATGGGTTTTTTTTCACGAATTTATAGTTCTTTTCCAGTGAAACAAATTTTGTTGCTGAGGCACTGTTTAAGCAAAAACGCTGGTAAATGTAATGAAGTAAATGAAAAATGGTGCTATCACGGTGCATATTTAGACACATATGCACAAGCGATGTCTGCACTGTTTGCAAAGCTTCTCTTTCCAGTTCACAGCACATATTTCTTGCTTGAAGGTAGGTAAAAGAAAAGTAAGAATACACCCATATACAAAGCACATGGTTCTTACTTGTAAGAAACACAAAAATATGTCTCACTTTCGATATCGTCCGTGATTATCGAACCGATTCAGTTTTTATCATACAGCAACGAAACCAATCTGCGCAGGGCGGAGGTATCTAAAGAATATAAATACACAAAAATATATGACTGATCTTAATAACGTCATCCTATTTTTTTCTCATTAGTGCAGTTTGTGTTGTAATCATTCAGCCCAATAGCATAGAAAATGCTGTTTCTTATTTTATTTTTTGTATTAATCGCTCTCTTAATTTATTATTTCTTCCAACTTAAACAACGGTATCAATACTTTGCTCAACGTGGAATTCCCACACCACCTTTCCAATTATTTTTTGGAAACCTTAAGCAATTGTGGAATATTGAATTTTTTCATCGTAAGCTTGAAAGTTGGACAAAACAGTATGGAAAAGTTTATGGAGTCTATCAGGGATCTACTCCCATGTTTGTTGTTAGTGATCCAGATTTTCTCCAAGAAGTGTTTGTCAAACAATTTGCCATTTTCAATGCACGAAAAATTTCTGTAATGGATGATATATTTCACGACGTCTTTTTTAATTCTGGTGCGAAATGGCATCGTCAACGTCATGTACTCAGTCCTTCATTCACTGCAGGAAAACTGAAAACAATGAGTCCTCTTATTAATGGATGTATCTCTGATCTGATGGGAAAAATGGTCGATCATGCAGAAAATGGAGATGAATTCGACATCGGTCTATACTACAAACGAATGGCAATGGATGTTATTTGTAAGTAGATGTTTTTTTTTCTAGCATATAAAAGGTTGTAAACGTCTTTATCTTTCAATGTCTTAGGTCGGTGTGCATTTGGAATTGATACTGATTTGCAAAATAATCCAGACAATATCTATTTCAAAAAACTGCAAGAATTGTTTGCTGAAACGCCGTACCAGAAGCTTTTAGTGGCCAAATGTATTCAAGTTGTGCCTCAACTGAATACCATTCTTCCTAGAATGTTTTCTTTTTTCAGTGCGGCACAAGCATTTATTAATATGCGACTTCTACCTCTGATATCGTCAACATATCAGTTGAAGGAAAATTCATTCATGTGGTTCGCCAATCGATTGCACACTATTGTAGAGCAACGTTTAAAGACGCCCATTCCACGAATCGATCTCCTGCGGTTAATGTTAGAAGTGGCCACTAAAGAAACTATTATTGTGAGTAAGATCTTTCAGATTTGAAAAATAATTTTTCTGATTTCTCCCTTACCTTTTATTGGTCAGCAAACTCGATAATTGGAAGTAATAGGTGATGATAATCTGAGATGGTAGCTAAACAACTAAAATTTGTGGCGTCTTGTATGATTGAATAGAACTAGCATTGTCGATCACAAACAATACTAGTTTAAACTATTTGAGAGAATATGATCCTTTGCTATCAACCTAAAAAAAGTTTAGAAGAACACTACGCATTCGTCAGAGTTTTTTTTCATAGCAACACGGTGCATACTATAATATTTCAGCCATTGAACAAGACGAGAATAAGCCGCATCATAAGATGTGGCAAGTTTGATCGTAACAATTGTTTGCATGCTAAAAAAGGAAAGAGCGTTAGAACTCCTAAACAAGAATGGAATATATAATAACAAAATAACCATTAGCGCATTCTCTCTATAGGATACAGCAGATAACACCAATGTAAAACATCGACTTACTCAAGCGGAAGTCGTTGGCAACGTCGTTCTCTTCATGATAGCTGGACAGGAAACGACAGCGACGGCTTTGGAGTTTGCCACATATGAACTTGCCAAAAATCCGGATGTCCTCGAAAAGCTACAAGCTGAAATCGATCAATTGCCATTATCAGCCCACGATAATGATAACGATGAATTGAAGAAATTTCCTTCTTATGACATTGTCGCACAGATGCCTTACATGAATCTGTTCGTCATGGAAGTGTTGAGGATGTACCCTATCGGAAATTTAGTTTTGCATAGGCGAGCTGTTAAAGATACAGTTGTACAAGGAATCAAGATTGATAAAGGTAATTTTATACTTTCAGATTGAACAAAGCTATCTTGAGGATGAGGACAGACTAGGGCCTGTATAGTTTGTTGAAACTAAGTTTCACTCATTTCACTAGATTATCAATCTGAGACAAGTATTCATCATAGTTGACCATGACATCTCCTTCTAGGTATAGTAGAGGATCAGATTAAGGTTTCGCAATTTTTCGATCAATACCATAGTGACGATTGAAAATCTATTGAAACAGTTCTAAAGTGACAGCAACCTTCCATTGACTTGATTTTGCTATGCGTGAGTATGTAGTAGTCTTACTTCTCCACTGGCTATCGTTTTGTTAGCTAGAAAATTCTTCGTCAATGTAAATACTTTTTGTCTTTTAAAGATTCAATAGTGTATGCTGATGCCTACTCAGTTCATTTCGACCAAGAACTGTGGGGACCGGAGGATCCATACTTGTTTGTGCCCGAACGTCATCTGACAAAACGTCATCCAATGGCTTTTTTGGCCTTCGGCGCAGGTCCAAGACAATGCATTGCTATGCGCTTAGGTTTAAACGAGATCAAGCTTGCCTTAACAAGATTACTTCGTGACTATACAATTCTGCCTGGTGAACATCTCGAAAGTAAACTCCAAGTATATGATGAAATAATTATTGCACCAAAAGAGGTCTGGGTGAAATTACAAAAGAGAAACGTCTGACTTGTTGCCTAGCTCATCTTTTAAATTTCTTTGAAATAAAATAAACATATTTATACCTGCATCAGTTTCTATGTCTTTGAAAGCATTTATCATTTTGTATGATTTGGAAAATAAAGTTGGTGTGTTTATTTCATGTTTGAATATGATGAAAACTTCAGCTGATGTATGTGTCAATAATAAGGAAAAATGAATCTTTTTTTTTTTGTTTATATATTTAAATATTGATCAGATTCTTCTAAATGAATTTCTGTTAAAACTTGTCCATATAAAAGATAAGATGGTTTAGTTTTGATGATATTTTTCATTTGAAAAACGGTATAAGGCATAATTAAAACTTCTTCTTCATTAGCATATTGAGATGAATCTTCAATATGTAAAGCCGAACATCGATATTTAATATGATAAATACACATAACCCATGATCTAATAAATGTTCCATTAACCTTTGTCATAGCTCTCGGATTATTTTCGTTTGGTGTTGTTAGTTGTTCTACTAAGAAACATTCAGCAATTTTTCGATCAATTGAAGATGATAAAAATGATTTTGTCATAAATGATAAACCAACTTGATAATTAAGAAGAGTATCATTATTTATTTGTAATACTCAATAAGAAGTTCCAATATAAGAGAGTGGATCTAATTTAGGATGATATGAAAGTAAAGCAATAATATATCTTCGTTCTTGTTGATATTTTGTTGCACCACATGCAATTTCTCGATTAAGAATTTTATAAAAATCACTTTCAGCAGTATAAGCTTTGATGATCCAAATAGGATCTTGTTCTTTTGTTGCTTTTTGAAAGAATCTTCTAATATTATCAATTCCATCAAAATTTGTTAAACCGTCATTAATATAATTTTTCTCAATTTTTTCAAACATCTTCTCAATAGGAGTATGTCCACTTGTATTATCATAGAGTGATTTAATAATATGTTTTTCTTCAGCAGCTGTTTCTAAAACCGTCTCGTTAATTAATTCCAATTCAATATCACCTGTATCTGAAACCAATCGATTACTATTTCGTAGACGAAGAAAAAGTTGTTTAATTTGATCGTTTTTAGCTTCATCATACGGTAAATTATTATGTAAAGGAGGGGGGTCGTTTTGTGGACAAAGGGCCCCCCTCCTTTGTGAACATAAAAATTTTTCGTAAAAGATATAATAAAATTTTTACTTTTCAATACTATTGTCAACTGTTATATCATTAACAACTAATGTAGCTAATGCATTTGAACTGATACGTATATTACCATTTACGATTGTATTATGTTCGTATTGAAAAGAAAATTTTTATACGATTTATTTTTGAATATTTGTTAATCTTATCATTAGATTCTTCCTCATCTTCATCAAATGTTTTATTAGTACGTAGTCAGAAATTTTCTATGAAGAATGGCCAATTTGTTAAGGAAATATATACTAGTAACAAATAAGTTTTGCTTTCGTGACAAGGTTTCTAACACGTATTTGTCTTCGAGTGTTTATTTTTACTAAGGAGGTGGATAGGCATCTAGTGAATCTTCTTGATTAAGTCTTTGAACTTGTTGCTGAATTATAATTAAGTGTCATATTATTCTATGAACAAATAAGCTTTTTACATGACGTTTCATTTCGTTTTTATTGTATCATTACTGCATCAAAAACCATGATTTTGAATGTAAAAGCAAAGGATGCCGTTGATTTTCAAAGATATTATGAAAGATGGCCTATTTTACTTACACATAGCCAGAGAGGGCAAAAGCTTCTCTAGAAATTCTGATATTTCAACATTTTCAAAGATGCATGAATATAGTAAAAAGAAATTGTAATTGTATTTAATTTACTTCGAAATCCCAATATATCATAAACGCAAGTTACAAAAAGTTTTCATATTTGTAGCGATTGTCATAGCTGAAGATTTTTTCAATTATCTTTGTTTTTATTTACAAAAAGTATTTATATAAGTACTTCTTCACTTGTTTTCAATTGTACTTTCTTATTTTAAAATCTAATGGAGAATTTTTTTGAAGATAATAACGATTTCTAAAAATTAAAATTCTCTGGAGCTAATAAGAACGATACCGAAATATTAAGAAAATCATTTTCCGATTTTCATTCATGACATAATTTGACAATAATCTATTAAACTAAAAATCTGTATTTTGCTTGATTTACAATCATTTACATAAAAGAAACTCATCTAGTCAAAGTAAGAGAAATTATCATTCTATTAAGAGAAGAATTTTTTCCATTGAAAGACGACATGCAAATTCAAGCAGTAGCGTAATGTTTGTCACATCAAATTTCATCAAATCTATAGAAATAAATTTGAAGAGAATATATGAATATCCGTAATAAGTAATAAACAAAGTTATTGAAAAGAATATTTTAATCTTTGTAAAAATATATGGAAAAGTAATAATTATGAATTAAATATTTGAAAAGATTATAAGGTATAGCTAATGTAGAATTCAAGTAAGTTTATTTTTTATGTTTTTTTACATATTCTGATTCGTCTTTTGACGCTGATCACAAATATCACCTTTTAAACGTTCGAAACCCTTTACTTCATGAAGAATAACTGAAAATACCATGAAGACCTAAAAAATCGACATACATCGGAGAACTGATGTTTCTGAAGTTGTATCACAAGCTAGAGAATTGAAACTAAAATTTTCTGAATCAGCAGTGAAAACTGATTTAGAAAGTGGCTTTTAATTCAATTTAGATATAAATTTCTGCCCGCCAAGGGGCGTCTGGGCCGAGGGATGTTAGAACTAAGTGATCCATTTTGCAAATCTATCTAGTTTTTCAGATGAAAAGCCATACCTTTGATTGATACGTCGTTAGAACGATCATAACTTGCGCTTCAAAAGTATGGAGAGCTTTTTTTTAAAATTCCTTTCTCTTACTGTCATTTCACAAAGAATTAATAGAATAAAAAATAATAAAATAAAATTTTTTTCTAACCAATTATTCAATATCTTCATGTGCCTATCTCAAAAAAATGACTTCAACCTATATTTCCAACTATTCGTTCGCCAAACATATTAATATTATAATTTTTTATAAATCTGATACCATTTGTTTCATATTCTAATACCGAACTAGCTCATAAGAATAAAAACAATCATTTGTTAACGATATCGGTTCTTTTTATTCTCTGCAGTAGAGCACTTTTAGAGACATTCTTTCTCTCCGTTCTTTCACATAGTATTTTGTGCTTCTACCTTTCATGTTCTGTTTTTTTCCAGAAAGAATGTTATCTTTGATACCATTCTTTTTCTCTGTTTCTTTTTCTTCATATATACATGTTTTTTATTCGGTTGCAAGTCAGTCTTTTCCTTTTTTTTCGAATACTCTAGGCTTTTGCAGAGACGGCTTAAAATTATTCTATTTATCAACAACTCTTTCACTGACAAATTTATATATTGCTAGCTTAATAGCAACAAACCTATTCTAAACTCAACTTTAACATATATTTACTAGAATAGAAGACGAAACATTTTCTGAGAAGCTTATTCGACGAAGAAAATGTCGACAGAATTCTAGTATGAGAAGAAAATTTTATCACATTATGAGAACAAACGTGTTTTTATTAAATTGATAAACTTTACTTATTAGTGAATGGTTCTTGGTAATTTTTGTTACTGATAATGTTCATTCTTTACATTAGTTCTAAATAGTCTTCCAGAATTCTGTTTCCATTCTGCTGTTATAGTCAAATTCTTACCGTATTCTATTGTTGATCCTGAAGTACTAAGTTTGTTATTTTTTATTTCTGTTACGCTTACAAAATTGTTAAGTTCTGCTTGTAATGAATTCTGCCTGCTCTCCCATATATGTAAATATTCATTGTAGATCGAACAGATTACAAGACCTACTTGTGTAAATGAATAAGACGAAGATCTATGTCGCGATGCGCAGGTTATCTTATCGTCTGACGACTACTGGGAAATTTCGTGTACTTAGCCATATTTTAATACTTCTATCAGCATTATTGTTTGTTATAATCTGTCATTATTTCATATACATCTCAAAGATCACTCAAAGGTCACCATTAAGCGTATATAGACATGCAGAAAAACTCAAAATTAATGATAAGATTGATCCACCCTGTTTATGGTCAATCAGATCCAGCGTATATACATGTTCAGGTCATTGCCCTTGGGTAACGAGAGAAATGAGGAAATGCACGTTTTTCCAACGAATCATCAATAGTGACTTTCAACAAAATGGGATGTATTGTACTCCACCATCGGACAGCTGTCTAATTCAAAATGCGTGTTTGAAAGAGAAACTTCCTCGCACCTTGAAGCCAGTACGTAAGATTCCACTTGAACTAATTTCTAACTTCACTCTGAATGGTTTAATACCTATTAATTATAATACTGGGTTTCAGTTTTCAAACTATAGCGGCTCAGGACTTAATTGGTCGATGAGTTTCGTAAACAAATATAGAAGACAAGTAAAGCGACGTCAAGCATTTGGTACATATCGAACAAAGGCACTCTATCCCGTTTTAGACGTTTATGGTGAACTTGCAATACGTAACAAAAAGTGTGCTGTTATTGGAAGTGAACGTCCTTGGATTGAAGCAGCACTTTTGGAGTTTGAAGCGACAACTGTCACCACTATTGAATACAACAGTATCGTAACTGACGTTCCAAACTTATTTGTAATTACTCCCCATGCGTTTGCAGCTGCACAAGAAAAAAATGCTTATGATGGAAATCTGCAACTGTTCGATAGTGTGTGGTGCTACAGCTCAATAGAGCACGATGGTCTAGGAAGATATACTGATCCAATAAAT
Organism: Macrotrachela quadricornifera; assembly: GCA_022393335.1. Taxonomy (NCBI): domain Eukaryota; kingdom Metazoa; phylum Rotifera; class Eurotatoria; order Philodinida; family Philodinidae; genus Macrotrachela; species Macrotrachela quadricornifera. The sequence continues at coordinate 46,478 of JAJEKB010019528.1, forward strand.
CCTTATGGTGATTTTCAAACTATGATCGAAATTTCATGTATGCTTAAACCTGGAGGTCTTCTCTTTCTAGCTGTTCCCACAAATAAATATGATGCAATTCATTTCAACTTGCATCGAGTCTACGGACCAATTCGTCTTCCGCTTCTATACCGATATTTTCATTTAGTAGAAGTATTTGGTAAAAAGCTATCTACCAATCCTAATGATTCCAGCCGACACTCGATTTTAGTGTTGCAAAACAAGATAGGATGCCAATAAAAGATTTATATAGACATTAAAAATATTGTATTTTAGTTAAATAAAAAATCTGAGAAAGGAAAAATGGTAAATGAATATGGTCATTGACACTTTCGTTCTTATTTCCAACTTTGTTCAGCTTGTTGCTCAATTGATTCGACACAATATTTTAAGAATTATGCTTTGGAGCAACAAAACACGTTACAAGATGAAGTTTTTCGTTTATTTCAAATTAACAGTAGATCATTTCATGTCTGGAAAATAACTATGAAGTGTTTAGTTTTTGAATATCTGTTGGATACATTTATGAATAGATGAAAAAGAAAATGCATGAAGAAACAATTGTTCTTTTCTCCAGAGCCTAACACATCCAAAATCACCCCTGAGGGGAACCACGGGCAAAATTTTTCCCAAAAATGGCTGAAGGGAAGTAGACGTTGAATTTTGGTGAAAACTATTTTTTAATAAAATCCATGCCATTTTACTCAGTTTTTGATGCTGATTCCGAATATTGCATGCACTTTGTTGAAAAATGATCTGTTGATGGTTAAAATCGTGAAATATGGCCAGGATTTATATACAATATGATGAGATTTGAGAATGTTTAAGTGTAAAGTGGCATTTTGAACAAAAAATTTTTAAGTCACAATGATATTGAGAGTCAGGTTTTCATATATATCGGGACTATATATCTTTGGCAACCATATATCAGTTTTTATTCGATATCAAATTAGAATTTTAATAGCTTTCCCCATAGCAGAGAAGTATGGGGTTCAAGGATCTCAATGGGACTTTGTCATAGGGTCATGAAGGTGTTCGTTGATTTTGGGAAATAAAAATCCATTTACTTAGGGTGATCCAAAAGTTCCCGGAACTGCACTGTATCTATTTAGAGAAACGGCATTCTATCCATCTCTCTACGCCATATATTCGAGGTAGTTGTTGTGATATTCCATGGGAAGTTTCATCTTTTTAACTCACTCTTCAGATATCCTTTCGTACTAAACAATATGTATTGAATTTACCTCCTTGATTATTGCTTGAATTTGAATACTTTTTTGAGCCCTCAAAAACTTGAAAACGTTACTCGGTGGCGAACAGATTTTATGTGATACCATTAGTGGTTATCAGACTGATATGTACCATCAGAATATTGGATGAAAACTATTGTTAAAACTTGAGTCAACAAGAGACAGTAGCCCTCGAACCGACATTTATTGTGAATAACCATCAAAAACAAAGACATAGGTTACCTTCATAATGCCTTTCGACTCATTATCTGGCATCTAGTAGTTTCTATAGGGGATATCAATCCTATCGATATTAGTGATAAATGTTTAAATTCATAAATAAAAATATTATTGAACAAAAACGTATCGTCATGGTCTAATCCAATCAGTTTCTATCATGGGTTTTTTCAACAACATGTAAAATAATGTCATTATTAACTACAGAGTTAGAGGAACGAAGTTAAACTTCGCCGAACTTGTTCATCTTAGGCTAGACTTGTATAATCTTAGTTGTTCAGATATATTCAGCATAGCCTAGATAAACAGCAGCTACAACAATTTAGTAGGGGTCGTAACCAAGGAGGTACATTGAATACCTATTGTTTAGTACGAAAGGATATCTGAAGAGTGAGTTAAAAAGATGAAACTTCCCATGGAATATCACAACAACTATCTCGAATATATGACGTAGAGAGATGGGTAGAATGTCGTTTCCCTAAATAGATATAGTGCCGTTCCGGGAACTTTTGGATCACCCTAAGTAAGAAAAACAATATTTCTAAATGTGTCATTGGGTTCAAACTACAATATTATGATATAATAATGCCACCTTTATAGAGGGGCAGATTTGATCCCTTAATCGGCGAGGTCCTTTTTGCGTGTCTAAGTTTCAGAAAGGGGAGTCGTCGTATAAAGCTTAGAAAAGTTCTCAATATTTATGCCGGCCACGCTGAGAAGGATGTTTAAGAAACAGAGCTTTTCAGCAGAGGAAAAGACCTTGGCAACTAATTCAGACAAACTTCTCAGTTAGAAATAGCCAAACTTGGTAACTCTCAACATCACTTCTGTAGAAAAAAGGTTGTACTTTAAGAAAAATGCCAAAAACTGTGAGACATCCAGAAACATTAAAGATATTCGTATTACAAAGATGACCAAGCTGTTCATCGACTACTTATAAAAAAACGCAAGTTTTCTTCAGCCGATACGACAGTTTTTATTGAAAAATGACTATTTTCAATGGACAAAAAGTTTTGAGCTTGTTCCAGTCCTATAATATTCTCAAAAACTGATACTATGAATCACTAGCATCAGCATGTTTGCCGCCAGAGGCGGCTACGCTCGCGATGTTTGTAGAAATCTGAAGTTTCTATTTTCTCCAAAGGGGAGAACATTGCACCTCCGTGCCCCCCTCTCGATGATTACGCCACTAAACTGGACAGAATATATGATGAGAGAGAAATTTTTTAAAACAGCATCAAGAGAGCGGAAATATCCAAGTAATAGAGAAAAAAGAAAATGTGTGTATGTCATGCACAGCATCTATACGATAAGGAAAGAAAGAAAATCTAACATAAATGAATCATTCTATAAAAGTGAATTTGAGACGTATCTTCAGGCAGAGGAATTGATCATGAGAATGCCTATATGCTGAAATTCAAAATCTGTTGTTCTTATCCATGATCATGTATCAAAACGGTGACTCACCGCTATTTTTCGTTTTGTTATTATTCTCTCTCAATTCTTGACGTTTGTAGTTTTTGTTATCAATGTTCGTATTGATATTGTCATGATATATTATCTAATATCTGAAAACTTCAATTATATTACAGAATTGTAAATCTAGCTTTTCAAAAAGAGTAATTTTTATACAATGATTACGGTCAACATTTCTTTAAGGAATGCTTAATTTCAATTCAAAATCAATTTTTAAGTTATGCTTAGAATAGTTCATTCGAAGTTCTCTCTTGCATCAAAGAACTCAAGGATCATTAAGTTAATTATTTTTAATTATTTCTCATAAATTTGTTTATACTGAACAATTCTAATCTATGAAATTAATATACTTTATTTCTTCCTAACCTAATTAGCATCAATATCATATATAATTAATTCAATGATATATTCTGAATAAATCTTTCAAGACTTAATTTATATTCTAAAAAAAAGATTTCTTCCTATATTAAATGCTAATTAAGAAAAAGGAAAAATATATATGCAATATTTAAAACTAGATTTCTATCAGAAATTTTCTCAAGAAACTCTTTAAACAATTGATTACGATTGATTCTTTTTTATTCAATAACTTTCACAAAATTAACGGCTCATTGTCAACAACTCCTCATTCTCTATTTTAGATGTAACAAGATATTGATTGTAACTGATAAATCCAATAGTTTGTTCTTAATCATACAGAATATCCCCATGAGTCATATTGCTTGAATAATTTTAAAAATAATTATAGTTATGTATATGATAATAATGTTTTTCATATCATTCATCGTCATAAAATAAAACATTACACTATATAAATATATGCATTCAAACACGAATATTTGTACGTGACATTGATACCATAAAAACAAGAGGAAAATCATTATTCTTCTAACTGATTTAGTATAACATCGATTTGAATTTACATAAAATGTTTGTATTGTCTGCCTATATTGTATTATTTTTTAATTTTTTAAAACTTTCCGGTAAAAAATATATGACGTAAATTTTAATATTTTAATATACATTTAATCTAGAATTATGTCCACTTGAATATTATGCTACTGATCCAAATCATTCATATTGTTCACATCCATTTCAAAATGCTATTGATCAGCCCATAACTTCATCTCAACGTAAATCTATTCTTCAAATGCATAATTATGAACGACGTCTTGTTCGTGGTACTAATATGGAAAAAATGGTATTAAAATTCATTCTTTTTAAATATATTATCTAATACTTAATAATTGAATAGTATTGGAATGATGAATTAGCTGAAATAGCTCTTCGTTATGCTCGTACATGTATATTTGAGCATGATAAATCCAATCAACGAAGTGTACCAAGTATATTATAGAATATATATTAATTTTATCATTACTTTTTTTTTAATCAAAAATCAAATTTATATTTAGAAATACCATTATCAACAGGACAAAATTTAGCTATGGGTTATGAAAATTGGACACAAGCTATTGAAGGATGGATTGAAGAAAAAGAACATTATTTTCATGGTTATCCATCAACAGGAATTGTTAGCCATTATACACAAGTTAATATAATGATATGAAAAAGAACAATATGAATCTTTGATTTTTCTTTTTTTTTAGATGATATGGCATTCAGCAGTATTAGTTGGTTGTGCAGCTACAATTTGTCCACCTTATGGACCATACAATATTCCATGGCCTTTTTATGTTTGTAATTATATCACTGGGTTCGTAATAATCCAAAAAAAACTAACAACTAATAGCATTCATTTATAATATATTGTAGACAATTGAATAGCAATATTTATCCACCTTATAATCAAGGTGGTGGTGATCATCCGTTACATGGTAATTTAATTCAATTTTTTTTTTTATTAAAACTAACATGTTATTTTTAGATTGTCACGGTAAAGTATGCCTATATAACGGTACTCTTAATTTAAATACATGTGAATGTCAATGTTCAACATACGCAAGTGGTTCACATTGTGAACAATGTAAATAATTTTATTAATTAATCAGATCGAATTTTTTTTTTTGTATTTAGTAAATTGTTCAAAATTACCTCCATGTCCATATTATTCAACAACATCATGTGTTGCTGTTAATGTTCCATTAGAATGTCCACGTCTCTGTGGTTTATGTGATAGATATGATGTATTAAAACATGTTTACGGAGAAAATAATTTAATACCTAATAAACTCATAGTTAGACCTATGACAACGAGACTTAGCAGGTACATTATATTTGATTATTTTTTTATTTTATAATTTCATTCTGTTTTGTTTTTAGCTCAACTAAAAACAAATTCAAAATTCGAAAAACAACACAACCAAAAGTGCAAAATCGGTATTAAAATAAATAAAATCTTATTTATAACGTAATTTTCATATTATCTATTTAGTATTCGAATAATTTCAACAAAAGTTTATGAGCCTACAACAACAACAACAACGACGACGACGACGACGACAACGACTGCAATTATGTTATTAACATCTTCAACAAATCATTCATTTCGTCTATCGTTATCAATGTTTTTATATTTATTACATAATAATATTATTATTATTTGTAGATATTTATAAAAGAAAAAAGCAGACTAAATGAATTTTATATATTCAAAAGAATTTTTTTTTTAAATGTTTCTATTTCAGACTAAAAATAAAATTAATTATTACACTTTTGTATTTTTGAATTAACTTCAATAATAACAGGTGAAGTTAATGTTTGTCCTTTGAGAAATTCAAGATTCTATAAGAAAAGAAACAAAAGAAATAGTTTTATGAATATAAAAAAAAACATTGAATACTTCTCCCGAATAAGAAACAAGTGGAGAAATTTCACAAATATTTTCATTCGTTTCTCTAAATATACGAAAATTTCTATATTTTATATTATTTTGAAAATAATTATCTACTCTAATAAACCACCAGCTTGTTCTATATATCGAGTATGTTGAAGTATTAAATCTCTTCGACATGTTTCAGCTGTATCTTTATTTCCTGTACCATTTTTTAATGGTGAAAATTCATCTTCACGATTAACTTCCCATACAGCAAATGTTCTATTAATAAAAATTAATAAATATTCATTCAGATTATATAAATTTCGACTTAGATCGAAATTCTAATATTTAATAAATTACTTTGAAAATGGAAATACATCAAAAACAAATTTTTCTAATTTAATTCCATTAATTTCATTTGGTTTATTAATACGTTTACCATCTTTATTAATTGATGGAATTTTCTTTTTTGCTATATGATATCGAAGTTCATCATCATGATTTCTAAAATAAAAAAATAAAAAAAAATATTAACATTTTTTATTTACATACTTGCAAACATCTTTAAGAAAATTTAATGTAAAAAAATGATTACAAATATTTCCAGCATTAAATAATAATTCATCTGTATTATCAGATTTTGTTTTATGTGCTGTTTTTTCTGATATTTCAGAATATTCAACAACTTGATAATAATCACGTATTTTACATATAACACCAACAGGTTCTTTCGGATACGCTTTTTTAACTACCTAAAATAAATAAATAAAAATTTAAAAAAAAAACTAAATAAAATCTTTTACTTTTGCTGCACAATCAGCATTTTTTTCAATACAATATCCAATAAAAATAGGATCACCTAGACGAACAAGAATATTATCAACACAATAAACATGAATATATTTTATATGACGTTTTTCCATTTCCATTAAAATATTATTTGTTATTAATGCACGATATAAACCTCCATTACCATCAGCTGCTTTTGTTAATTTATATTTTTTATCAAGTAAAATTTTTCCATGAAAATCTAATGCAGGTAATATATGTTGTTCAAAGAGAATTACATTCGAAGGATTTAAATTAAAATAATTATTTAAATGAAAATATTTTTCAGTTTCTTCTTGAGTATGTTCACTTGTCATTATAAACCTAAATAATTATTAAAGATATATAAATTAAGATTAATTAGAGATTTTTTTTTCTATTTAACCATGGAATAATCGAGGTATTTGTATTATATTCTTTATTAGCCATTTGTTCAAGTCGACGAATACGTTCAGCTTGAATTTGATAGAGTGTTTTTTTAGATGGTAAACCAACATCATACATTCCTTTTGGATAATCAACACCTAAACGAAAAATATTCGATAAGACAAATTAATGAAACATAAAAACATACCAAGACGAGTTCCTTGTCCACCAGCAAGTAACAATACACATACAGAACCTTCTGAAATAGCTTTTAATCCTAAAATATATATATATATATATATATATATAAGTATTTTAGAAATAGAAATAAATTAACCTTTTTGTCGATAATTTTCGAATTGTTCTTTACTTGTTTCATTAATTGATCCAGTTATAGTATCAGGTACTGGTTCCATAATATCATCAATATTTTCTTGTATTATCTTATGTTTATTAATTCCATTAAGTAATTCTTTATTTGGAATAGCTGGATCTGTTAATAATTCGTATTTAATACCATTATAAGCTTTTGTTACACGATCAAAATCAATCTCATTAATATCATGTAATAATATTTGTCGTTGTTCATCATTAAGTTCAGACCAATAATCAAGTAAATGTACTTGATTAGCATCTATTAAACGTTGTTTCAAACTTGAATCAACTTCCATGTTTAAATAAAATGAATATAAAAGAATTTTTCTTCACAACAAATATATTCGATTCACTATTTTGTATGTGTCTGATGTAATACTACGTGTCAGTAAGGAAGCTTACGTGATATGAACGAGTATCTGACTTTAGTTACTTTCTTATGATTATGACAAAGATAAAAATTTCAATAGATAAGATTATTCTTTTAATCGAATTTATTTACTCATTTCTTGAAATAATTGCACTGATAAAATAAATATATAAAAAAAAAGATATCAAAATTGAATTGTCATATATTAAATAAATATAAACTATTCTAGTTTAATATCAATATTTCTTATAGAAATCTGAAAAAAAAAGTAATCATTTTATAAATGATAAAATATAATATATCAGATTTCACCTTTAAAACTAGATTTCATGACCTTCAAAAATCAATGATTATTGTTGTGCCTAGCAAGAGATTAACCTTGAAATCAAGTTTCATTTCTAGCTGATATGGGATGCCGTCCAAGGAAGGACTAAACGATGTTCCTTTCTCTCAATTATGTAATATCAGATGTACTTCTCACCAGTGACATCTCTATATGTTTTCACTGCAATGAATAAATCCAAAAGATTTTCATATAATATATACTACAACTGAAAAAAAAGGAACATTATTATAATATATGTATTATAGGTAATTCTTGTTTTGTTAAGAGTGCATCGAGAAAGAGGTTGTTTCTAGAGAAATGAACATGCGATAGTCCACCATCTAACAGTTTACTATTAATGGCTGTTATTCATCTTTAATTTTTATTTGATATTTCTATAATTAACAAGAAAAAAGACGAGAAACAAAATAAATTAATCTTATGTCTTGAGAATTCAGAAACAATTGTTAATGATAGTACTTTGATAGGAACATTTCATGTTGTAAATCAGTAACGTAAAAACAGAGATATTTGACTAATTCAATTGTCTCTGATTCGAATGATTGTTCTTATTTTATTAAATAGCTTATTTAACAATTGGGCATCGGTAAATGCATAGATACAGTAGCTAAAAATTGATTTTATTGTTCAATTATATTAAATCAAAAGAAAAAAGAGAAGACTATATTCGTTAAATGAAGCATATTATTTTGTGCAGAATTTCAAGCAGTACCTTTTGATAGAAAAAAAGGATTTCAATCAAAACAGTCATAAAGAAAAAATTTTGAAAATATAAATAAATAAATAAAATTTATCATTACCAAGTTTATCTAATTTTCAGTATTAAGATGTATTTAAACAGGTGTTGCATCTCTCTTTTTCTTTGTAGTTTTATTGAAAGTTATCCATACATCTGTTGTTTGTAATATAATCACAACAATATTTTTAAAAACTAAAAAATAACTTGTATAATCATGTTTTCTAACACCAAATATAGCATAAAGACGAATAATTAAATATGGAATATCCATAATTATCATACTTAATAATGAATATGTCATTATCGATGCTAAACGATGATAATTTTTATTTATAAATATTTTTTTAATCATAGATATTGGAATAATAAATTGAAGACAACTAATAGACCAAATAGAAAGAGTACTATAAACAAAATGACTATTAGAATATAATTTTGAAAAATTAAGAAGATTAATAAAATCAAGTATATCAAGTGCAGTTGTCCAAGTTTTAACAATAATATTTAATCTACCATCTTTTGTTTCAAATAATCCTTTTAATATTACAATGATAAAAACATATACTTGAATTTGAATTTGTGACCATAAATATTTATTATTTAAAAAAAAATTATCATTATGTTGAATAAGAGTATAATAAATAATAGAAAAAACTTCAACACTTGCTTGTTGATCATTAATAGTAAGTAAATAATTTATTCTATATAATTCAAGAAGCCAAATTGATGATATAATAAAGATTGAATATATCAATAATAAAATAGATGAATATTGCAATCGAAATTTTAAAAAACTAAATATAATTATTTCCAAAATGACAAGACTAATACCAATAATTGGAAGATAGAAAAGATGACGAGCAAATTTCGTTGCAAAAAGAAGAAATATAGATATAAATAAATGTGTTAAACAAAGTAATCGAGCAATAAACCATTGTATCAAGGTTACTTTCTTCTTTTTATTTTTATTCATTCCTACAATAAAAATATTTATTTGATGTGAATAAAAGTCTATAGAATATTAATATATATATCGTTCTTTTCTATTTACATTCTGTCAAAATTACATATAGAAAATGAAAAAAGAAAAAAGAATTATTATAAATATGTTGTACTGTAAATCAATTATGTTTTATCCTTCTCGTCTCTTATGCTATACTATTGACAAGCACGATATACATATTGATAAAATCATTCGTTAATGAAAGAATCACGCTAAATTAAAACATATATATCTCGAGATAATATTTTAGAAAATAAAATAGTATATTCTATAGACAATTCCGTAAGATTATACCAAGTGGTTTTAGTCTAAATCGTTCAGATATATATATATAAAGACCATCTAGAAAATAAAATATGTATTTCTTATTGGCTAATTAGGTCTCTTTACTTATTAAGAAAATGACGAGAACATTAGTTCTATGAAATTTTATGGAATTTATATTCGTGTTTAATACTTTATATGTGAGGAAAAGTGTTATAAATCTTACTTAGTAAGCTTGATTTTATTGTTGTCTTTCGTTTTATAAATTTTGCATACGAAAAAATGAATAGAATTCAATTAATTTACAATGAGATTTATTGTTAATTTCCTAACAAATCTGAAGTAATGACTTAAATTAAAATGAAAATTTTTTTTTAAAAAAGTCTTGTTCAAACAATTTTTCCAAGTGTAGTTCATCGTTCAAATTCAATATCGATCTACTAGTGCCCTCTTTCGATCTTTATTCGAATTGGTACTTTTCTTTTTTTTTTTTTAATTATTTGTTTATTCATTCTTATTATTTCTGTCAAGAGTTTATTTGTAACTGTACATCAATATTAATTTAAATTAAAAAAGAAAAATGAAACGAGGTTTTATTGTAACAATTATTTGGGAAGTTTTATCTATAACAGCATTTGTTTTAAATTTAACTGCTAATAGTAGTGATCGTTGGTGGGTTAATGCAAAAGATGGTGGAGAAAAAACATTTGTACGAGCTGGTTTATGGCAAGTTTGTTTTAATATGTATCGTCATCGTTTTGATTATTATGGAAAAATCTATCATGGTTGTTGGTGGTAAATATTTTAATTGAATAAATAATATAAAATTCAAAAAAAAAAAATCTTTATTATTTTTCTTTTTAAAGGCTTTTTTCTCCTGAAATTCGTCTTTTACGTTCATGGATTTCAAATAATTGGCTTCGATGGGTTCAAGCATTATCAACACTTTCATTAGTAACATCATTTTTTGCTGTTATTGCTGCGTTACTTGTTTTACGTAATCGTGATGGATTTAAATCATCAAAACAAGTTCTTACAGCAGCAATATTACATGCACTTGCTGGAATATTAATGTTAGCTACAGTTATTTTATTTGGTATTGATGGTAAACGACGTGATTGGATGATGAATTGGCAATTTAATTGGTTTGGTTGGAGTTTTCAATTAGCTATTATTAGTTGTATTATTCATTTAGCAACAGCATTAATGGCTGGTTACCAAGGATCAAATAAGTAATAAAAAAAACCAACAACAGTTAAAAAGAAAATTTTGTATTATTTTGTTTTGCTTTTTTTTTGAATAGATGGTTACATGATATGTATGATTATGAAAGAGCTCATGATGAATTAGAACAACGTTCAACATTAAAATATCCACCATTACCTAATTATCCAAGTCGTCCATCATCTGAACGTGCCTTATCATCTAATGGAGGAAGTAAAACACATCTTCATCAATATGCATAGACAAATCGAATTAATAGAAGAAGAAAAACCCAGGAATCTCTTGATTTTTCTTTTTTGTATAAATCTTTTTTTTATACATTCCAATTTCATTCTTTTTTTTTTAAATATTTACTCATATTGTATCTGCTGTCTGATCTGCTGAATTAGATATTGCTTAATCGAATAAAAAAAATGTAATAGATGATGTTCATATGCAAAAAAAAAACAAAGAATTTTTTTCTGTTTGTTATAGGAATTATATTGAATAAATTTATCATAATCTTTTTCAGCTTCAATAAATAAATACGAATTGAATTAATTTATTTTACTCAAATATTTGAAGTTAATAAAATGAGTTATTAAAGAAGTACGATTTTAAGTAATTGAAAATGTTCAATAATAAAATATATTTGAAGGTTTATTGAGTAAATCATTTCAATAGTTTGAACTGACTATAGACTGTATTTAACCATAATAATCATAATTATCTTGAACATTGTAAGGAAATCCGATAATATGATATCGATTGAACACTATGAATATTTCTATTTAATTGATAGAAAATTAATAATCATCAATAAAAGAATACAAATCATTGAAAAAAAAAGTTAGTCAATATTACAACAATCAATTTGTGAGTATTTTTCTTTTTATAGAAAGTTCTCGAATCAAATTATTTTTAACCAATGGATAGATGCATGAAAATCTCTATCGACCGGCTATAATCAGTTAGTTTACAATAATTAGTTAAATTATATCTATCGCTTCAATAAGTTTTGTCGAGGGATTTATAAAAGGTCTTTTTTTTTCTTCTTACGTCTGTTACATTTGTATTATTCATAATCAGAAATATTATACTATTTATTAAATGATGAAATATCAAAATTAATATTTATAATTTTATTGTTCATCTTTTTATTCTAAACATCCATCATATCAAGCAGCATGTTAATATTAAATTATTGATGTTTGTACTTTTTATTGCACTGAAATAATTTTTTTATTATGATCTCATTAGATATAAATCATTTAATAATTGATCTAGGATTTAGTTTGGTAGAAAAAAAAGGGCAACTCTTGAATATTTCTTATATGTTAAAAATAAGTTTTTCTTGATAGATAATATAATAATTGAAACTAAATAAAAACATACTGAAAATATATCATAGTTAATTTAATGTGACATATTATTATTATTTTTTTTTCGTCCATTTTAATTATCCTAAGTAATGTTTATTATATGATATAATTTTTTAGAGTGTATATTATTTATTAAAATAAATATTTTCTATTTGATGAAAAAATAAAATTCATTTTAAGAAAATATTTTTTTGAACTTGAGTTTTTATTTATTTATTTTCTAATTAAATATATATAAGATGATAAGAAAAAAAAAGGAAAAAGAAATTGTTGGTTTCCTTTTTTTTAATTAGATGATATTAAAGATTAAATACTAAAAGTAATTAAAATTTAAATCTTTAAAGAAAAACAAAACAAAATAAAATTCATTTTGTTTTTCTTATCTCAAGTTATTAAATTTCATGTATTTATAAACTAAATATTATGTTTGAAATAAATCCTCTAGAGAACTCTTTTCCAGTATTATATGAATACTTAATATGATGAATGTTGATATGAATGAAAAAGAAAAAGTTTTTTTTTTCTTCTTTTTAATAACCAACTTATGGTTCATTTTTTCTAATAGATATGATCTCCTTTGGGTAATAGGTCTTTCTTCTTATTTTTTTTGTTTCTCTTCATATCTATCGTTCATTTCTTTTCCCTATCAATCTAAATCTATGCCTTTTTGACTCGAATATATATAAATATGAAGAGATTTTTTTTTCTTCTGCACGCATTCGACCTCGAGCATTATCATCATCTGGCGCACGATCAACAACATTTTGCTCAGTCTTTCTTTACAGTTGTCCTTTCCATTTTTTATTCTTTCTATATTTTTGTTTCATACACAACGTTTTTATGACAATTACCTGCCTCTCGAGGGGAGCAGAAATCCTTGAAAGAGGAAGGAACAGTGAGTTTGCTTTTAACTAATATAAACTATTACCTAGAAAAGCTGATAATGAATTCTTAGATGACGCTTTTCCTTCTCTTTTTTTTTCTCTTCATGTTTCTGACATATCTAATTTAAATAATAAAGCATACAAGACATTCAATCCTATTATAAAACGAGTTCTTTATGCTCATGTTTTTTCTCATTCAATCTTTTTTTTGTTTTTTTTTCTTTCTTTTTCTTTTTCATCCATGTATTGGCATGTGTCATCTGAGTCGCCTTCTGGCAGCTTTATCATATATTATTCTTTCGAATATATTAAATTTATTCATTCTTGCTTATAGAATCATAACAATAAACATGGACGATAAAAACAAGTCAAAAACTGATGCATTAGAACAAATTTATGTGTATATAATAGCTGTTCTTTTTTCTTTTAATACATTTATAAATCAGTATGGTTTTATTTAGACATGATGTTTACAATCGATTATGTTCAACAACATTAACACAAGATACAGCTGTATGGCCTAGTGTTCGGAAATTTCTTAATCGAATATCATCACAACATAAAAATGTTTTAGTAGCGGATGTTGGTATGTTAAAATATTGATTAATTTATAATTATTGACTTTCCTTTTTTCTTTTTTATTTTGATTTATAATATATTAGGTTGTGGTACAGGAAAATATGTTAAACTTAAATCAGATTTATTTACACTTGGGTGTGATCGTAGTAATCAAATATGTGAATTAGCTCGAGAAAAATATTCTTATATACCAATTATAATAGCTGACAATCTTCATTTACCATATCGAGATAATTTATTTGATGCTGTACTTTCAATTGGTGTTATACATCATTTAGCTAGTCATAGACGACGTGTACAAGCCATTCAAGGTTATTTATTATTATTTTTTTTTGTTCTGTTTATTTTATTAATGGAATTTGGTGTTTAGAATGTCTTCGTATATTAAAGCCAAATGGTGGTCAATTATTGATATATACTTGGGCTATGGAACAAAAACAACGACAAGTAAGTAATTAAAAGATCAAAAAAAGTAGAAAAAAAAGAAAAGTTTTTTTTTTATATTTAGTTTTCTAGTCAAGATGTTCTTGTCCCATGTATTAATCAACAACCACAAACAGGTAGAATTAATTTTTGTTTTGTTCCATAGAATTTCAATTATTTATTATTTTATAATTAGATATTGTTCTTGATAAAAATTCTTGGTCAACAGCACTTCATTTAGATGAGAAATTTTTACGTCATATTGAAAGAGAAAATTTCCGTGCAACAACACCTTCAATGTTTGAATCTATACAAAATTTATTTCAAAGAATTATAAAACCTTCATCTTCATCAACTCCGTCCACACCTAAATTATCTCATCAAGATGAATTATCATTTCGTATTCGTCCATTTCCAATGAGTTCATATAATAATGAACAAATAAATACGAATCCATATAATAAACGTTTTTATCATGTATTTAAACATGGCGAACTTGAAATACTTATTGAAGAAGCATCAAAAACTGTAGTCGGATCGAAAATAGTCAAATCTTATTATGATCATGGAAATTGGTGTGCTATTGTACAAAAAGATATTGAAATATGTTCACTGTGATTCTTTTTTTTTCTTAGGAAAAATAAATTTTAGATAAATATATCATTTAAAAAGAAAAATTTCTTCTTAAATAATTTTATTTATACGATACTAGAATATAAAATTTGAGTATTTTTTATTTCTAATAACAAAATGACTATAATTTGATAAAATTAGTGTTACTTATTCTTTTTCTTTCTAATGAGTATATTTTATACTCATATATTGAATTTTATTCGGAAACACTTATTAAATAATGGAAAAAAAAATAAATGTATACCTAACAAATTTAATTTGTCATATTGAATTAATATCAATTGAAATAATTTTAATTATTGCTATAATAAATATATCTTTTGATGATTATTTCTATTTGCTATTGATGAATATGTTTCTGAAAATCATTCATATCTTTGTAGTAAAACCTTCAACTTCTAGTATGATTCATTTTTATTATTGATGTTTTTGAGATGAGAGGAAATTGATTAGAAAAAGACGAATGACAGATTAATGAATAGCTCATGACAAAATATTACTGACATGACTCGATTTAATGAAAATAAATTCAGTTTATTATTGATTATACCACTAACAATACACAATATTTTTAATCATATAATCGTTTCGTTTTATTTTATCCATTGAAATTTTTAAATAAAGATATAATTATTCTATATTAGCGAGTTTTGATTTGATTTTCTTGAGAAACGATAGAAAATTGTCTAACATTTCAATACGATTAATAACTTTTTTTTCAAATATTCTTTCATAGTTCAAGCAAACTATGTCGTTTTGAATTTTATTTTTGAAATTCGATAATAGATGCATTAGTTTTTAAAACATGTGCTGCAGTATCATCTCGGATAAGCAATAGTTTGCTTCGTTGAAATTTTCATCTGTGCAGCAATTAATAATGTAAGTTTAGTATTTATTTCACATAATTATTAACTTAAACCAAATCGCACGGAATACATATCATAAAAAAATTTGCAAAAAAAAAGGACTATACGTACAGTCGATCGAGCGAATAATAGTTGTTCTGTGGTCAAGAGTTTTGAAAATTTATGTAACACTGTTATTAGCTGATCGATAAGTATGCCGAAGCTTTTTGTTTTTTCGTGTCAGGATCGATGATGCAAGCATCGACATTTCTTAACACTTTCGTGACAACAAAAAGGTTACGTGGCATAAAGAGTATTTCCTTTTCGTCTTTGTGTTCTGAAGTGTCTGCCATTCCTATAATAGTTGGAGATTTGACCTTGGTTTCAATGATAAATAAAATGCCTGTTTGATCACTCTTAGGTGGATGTTTTAGAATGAACTCAAGAGCCTTGTCTTTTTCTTCACTTGTTGATGTGAATGCTTTGAAAGCAATAACTCCACGTGGTTTGTTGTTACATACTGTTTCATAAACAGATAATTCACTCAAGTTTATTGTTGCACTCCGATAGGCAGTACTTATGAAGGAACGTTTTTCGAGTTCATCACCGCGAATATGAAACTCAATAATGAAACGATCACATAAATGAGGACTCGTATCAGCTTCATCTGGCGAATCGGCTAGTTGTCGATTAAGTGATCGATAGAAACTACATTCTTCATTGCTGTATATTGTAAAGAGAGGTTCAATTGAATTTTTCAAGTGTTTCTTCATAATACTTTTCTTCTAATTTCTTCTTTAAATGCTTGGACAAACTCTAATGTTTTATTGCTTTCAGGTAAGTAGAAAGTCATTGTGTTAGTTGCAACAGTATCATGAAAACGATCTGAGGTCTCAGATCGGATAAACAATTTTTGCATTTCAGGTGTGGTTGCTAGTTCAGAAGCTCTCTTACCAAACCAATTAAGTATTATTCGAGAACATCCGTGTTTAAGCAGAAGTTTGACAAGTTCTTCAATTGGCTGATGATCCGGAGCTTCGAGAATTTGGTGCACTTGATCAATATCACCATTTGAACAATGAAAATAAAAGTCAGATGCTTCTCCATCGGTGAAGCGAGTCGTCTTTGCTCTTTTCACTTGCGTCTGACACAGTCGATGATATGGACATCGAGGTTTGTTCTCTACATTTGCCCCAGTGTCCATTGTATATAGATATATCTGAAGATAACATATTTTCTATTGCAAAAACTACGAAAAACATATTATTTCTTAGACTTCCTATAATCTATTTTGCGCGATCCAAGGTACGAACATCTTTTTTATAATGTAATCTATATGAAACTATTTTGTTAATAGTTTTAATTCAAATAAGCTAAAAACACACGAATATCTTTAGAAATAAAACACTTTTATACAACTTTTTTTCAGACATTCTATTCGAAGATTTTCAACAACAATAGCATAAGTAAGTGCAGTCCAAAGTTCAATCATTGTTCAATCCAATAGTCTAATATTCATGACTGACAACAGTTTTACCTGATAATTGATATGATTATCAAAACAAGTAAAAATGCTTTCAGCTGTCTCTTTCAGCTTGTCGATAGCCATAAAGTGGTCACATTCATCAAAGATAACAGATTCTGCATTTGGTAGTAAGTTGCAAAAAAATTTGACACCGTTGAAATATATGCCTTAAGTGAGAATAAGATTTATTTTTAAAAAAATTTAGTTTCCATGAATTTATACTCGATCTTGGCGGCCACATAAGATCAACGCTGGACAATTGAGCTGTCGCAATTGTTAATATTGATGTTCGATTTGTGGATAATCGTATTCGGTAAGTGAATTAAGTACTACAAGTTTCAAAATATGTAAATTTGAATAATTGATCTTTTACGATACTTTTCTTATGTTCCTCTAATAGACGTAATGCCAAGTGAATGAATCCATTGAGAAACGGCGTGGGCAAACTGAGTCTTTTCACTGTTAGTGTATTGATCATTTGACGTAGTTGTTATAGTGTCTCTGGTAAAAGGGCATTGTATATGCCACTATGCAGTTATCGGATCAAATCAATTTCACATTCCTCATTTGCTATTTTACCAAGTGGGTAAATAAAAAAAGAAAGTAATAATACATGTTCGTAGAATGCCATGAAATTTACCTATTGGGACTAGCAAGCAAATCGTACTGACATATTGCCGATATTTAATAGCAAACATGCATACGATAGTGCCACCCATTGATGCACCGTTAATACACATAAGCTCGGTCAGATTCATTTCGTCAAAGAACTATTAACGACGTGTTATGTGAGAAAGTAATTAAGGACTTTGCATTCCTCTTGAGTTTTGCAAGACAATACTAGGATGATTGGTCACGGATCTAACTTTTGGAATCTTTATCACAGTTCCAAAACTATTGGATTTATTTCCTTCGCTTCATTCTCAATTATGCACCCTCATCCTAACGTCTACCCCCCAGTCTCATCCTCACCCTCACCCGATTTATTGAGTTAATTGCAGTTGAAGAGGACAAAGATAATGATGATGAACATTGAATGGATCTCAAACTTGTTTACTTAATAAAATTATTAATACTGGTTCAACACCATTATACTTATCTAAATCATAAACAACAAAATAATCAACAAGATGAATTGATTATTGTTGTTCATTTAATAAAAATGATTCGTCTAATGCTGATATTGCGCACTCTCAAACAAAACATACACCAATCCTCTACAATCACCATCTCCTTACAACGAAAGTTTTTGAACGATTTCTATGGTGTTCAGCATACAGATGTTTTATTGTGATTCCATTTCATCAATTCCACAGATTTAAAGTTTCATGTTCTAGTAACACATCATCTGATATATTTTTTACATTTAAAGACAACTTATTTTTGGCTAAATAGATTTATATTTTAACAGTAAAAGTTGAACAAATGAAAGAAGCTCACACTTTTTTATGAGAAAAATCGTAATATAAAGCATTGTTATACCTTAGAAGAAAAATAAATGAGACATGCGCACATCTTAATGAAAAAAAGACTACAGAAAATTCTCCTTCATAAGATTTGGAACTAAATCGATAATAATGAACAGACATTCATGAGGGAAAAGAACTATCACAAAGCTTGAATTATAACAAGTGGACGTACAACAACAAAAAAAAACACACTGAGAAAAAGAAAGAAATTGTCGATTAATGATTTATTTCTGGTGTTTCACGATGCACTAAATCTCAAATATTCACATGGGCAATTCCAGTAAATATTTCCACATATTGACGAAAATGTAATGATGAATCAACACGATCATAACTGAAAACAAATCTTTTAACAATGTTAATATTAGCTAAAAACTTACTATACGACGAAATAAAGTAATTGAGGATCATTTGTTGCTACTAGATCAATTTTAACAATCGATCCATGGATCTGTGGTCAAGTGAAGTGAGCTTCACACAGTGTAAACTCCAAATTCATGTTTTCCACAGTCCATATTTTACCTATCGATGTTATCGGCTGTTTTTTCATCCCTATATTATTGATAGTAACTATAATGAGTAATTACCTGGTGAATACTAATTAAGGTAACAACTCATCTGTCCTGCCACACTTCCAGGAAAGAATAGTAACTTTCCGAAAACAGAACAAAAGTGTTCAATACTACGAAGAGCCATTTCTACAACAGAGCAACTGCGTTCTGTTTTGGGGATTATACTTCCGGGTAGTGAGTACTTTTGTTCTATTTTGGGATAGTGTTTTTGAGACAGAGCACTTATTTTATAAGTATTACTTTTTATCCAGCATTATTTCTATTACATATCTTAAAACATGGGTTTCGAATGGACCGGTAAAATATAAATGGAAAAGTCAGCTCCAAATGTGGAGTTTACGTGTAAAGCTCACTTTACTTGACCTGGACCTATGCTAACTGGGAAATAAGCTCGGCAGCTCCTGTGAAATAATCATGATTGAGTAAAGAAAATAAATCTTTAATCATTTACTTTGCCAATTCTGACCATAATTATTCAATATACAACCGTACACTTGGCTACCACTGTGACGAACAGTCTAAAAAATATATAAAAATGTTAATTGAGTCTTTTGTCTTTGGCAAAAAGCAAGAAAACAACACCATCAAACAAATCTATATCTCAACCTACTTCTTCGGTTACACACATGTTCAGTGAAATTTAGCAGAAACTTTAAAAAACGAATCGAAAAATCGTACATACCGTAACATGATCCCATTGTTGACCATTGCATCTGTAAAAATACGTACGTTCCATTTTTTCAATCTAAAAAATTAGAAATTCACTTATTATTTATCCACAACACCAGAATAAATGTCGACCAGAAAGAAAACAAAAAAAGAGACGAAACAACGTATAAACACGAAAGAATTAGTCATTAATCATCGCATCTATATAAGACTGACGTATTATTCATCACTTAGTTTTGTTTTTTGTCCTTTGTTTAGAATAGCGAAATGAACTAGAACAGAAAGAAAGGTAATATCTAAGGTCTCGATGCTCTATATCCGTTAGGATAATGATGTTAAAGAAAATTCAACTAGGAAAATATGAATTTTCACTTGTAACAGCATAAATTATTTAGAAAAGACTTGAATAAACACTGAAAGCAACTAATAAATCATTTACATATACTTTTCGATCAATTTGTAGCAATGTAGCCTTACTGAATAACATTGTCTTTAACTATATGAATTATTTAAGATATGCAAAATAAAACTAAATTTCTTGTTTATATGTAACAGTGTCATCAAAGTTGAGAAGACAATTCAATTAAATCTTCTTATTGGTTGTAGAAAACATTGTTCTATCCATTTTGATCAGAATAAGAAAATGTCATTGAAATATTTGATATACATTCATTTACAGATTGAAAATAGCGGCAGCTGTTAACGGAGATTTGCTTAAATATAATAGACATTTACATTATGTATGTGTGTACATTTATATGCATACGATAAATGCCAACAAATATATATATATATATCATGTATTGATTTCTTTTTTTTAAGAAATGCACTTGTGTTTTCAAAATTTATGATTTATACTATTGTTATGTATAGATTTGTGAAAAAGTTTGATGATTGAACTTTATATAAACAATGATGCTTGAATCAGTGACTTGTTTCAATAGAAAGTAATAACATAAAAGCTCTAATTACGGTTGACCTGTTCATAATAGATTTATTAAAATGATATTCGCACAGAGAAGTTACAAAAACATTAATACAGTCGGATAGAAAGGACATATAAAAAGTCCTACATTTCTGTCATTTTTTAGAGAAAATCCTATATTTTAGGCAGACTTGATCCTGCCAGGAATCCTATATTTTTAAAAAGTTGCAATCGGAAGCCAGATCTAAGGTCAAATGCTTCAAATATTACACTTTGTACTCAAGGAATGATCTTCTAATTTAACCCTCATACGCCCACCTGGGGTCTGTATGGACCCCAGTTAGTTTCATTTCGATCCTCTATGTACATAACAAGAGATCAAACTATATCTCTTTGGATATGCTCTAGGGACACCTGAGAAAATATACTGATAGAATCAACAGGTCAAATTAAATTGTTGTTTAGAGGATTGAAGCGCTCAAACTAATGTGAACATTTGCTGCCTCTTTGGGATCCACCTGGACCCCACTGAAGTTTATTTCAATGTGCTGTATTTCTGACTTTCGATTAAACTTCGCCTTATGTGATATGTGTCAGAGACACTCTGCAGAGTATATTAGTAACATCAGTCAATCTCATCCAGTCGTCCATAACGTATAAATTAGTTCAAAGTACTCGTAGATACTGACGAGAAGTTAGAAAAGCAAGTTTTTTAGATCTTCTTTATCTCAGAAAGAGAGCATTAGTTTTCGCTGAAACTTTAAGGATACTCTAAAGATCTTATGATTTATACATAGGAAGAATTTCAGATCAAAATTTCATCATTCAATTTTTTTTGATAAAAATCGTGCATATGGTGAAACCTAGTGAGATCGTAATAACTATGAATATAGGATATTTGGGTCCTTGTAGTTCTTTTCTGTCTTGTTGTAGTCAAGTATTCTCTAGAACCGCTATAGTTCCATAATAAAATAATGACGACTTATTCATTATTTATCGTTTATTAACTTTGGGTCTATACGGATCCCAAATGGCCAGAAGTGATAGTTTTTAAGGTGGGCGTATGAGGGTTAAAAGAATATCCAAGAAGACGCGAACTATGTAATAAAATATCCGATCAGATAAACCAAAAAAAAACCACTTTTTGATATCACTTCTCTCTTTTCGTACTAAAAGAAGAGTTTCAAATATGCCTTTTTTATTGCAAGAGAAGAAAAAAGAACTAAATTTTGCAACGTTAAATGATTCTACTGATTTATCAAAATAACAAATTACCACACTTGACGTCACTTTTCTTTATATTGCTAACAAATTTGATTTTCGAAAAAGAATGAATGACTGTCTTGACATTTTTAATAGATTATCGCTTCGTGCACAAATAAATTTAAAAAGAAAAAAAGGATATTTCCTTTGTATTGTACTCACAAATTTTGATGATTTTATTACCTATTTCATACTGTCAAGATAGGTATAGTCGAGTTGTTAAATAAAACTATATCTATCAATAAGGTCCAAAAAGAATGTAATAAAAAAGAACTTTACCTTTTTAATAATTTCTAACACATGATTAATTATGTTTTTGATTCATCTGAATCGTTGCTTATCTTAACAGTATCCTACACGAACATAAAATTCTTTCAAATTATAATCCTTAGTTTTATTATACAAGTACTCTAGAATATCAATAAAAATCGCATGTTTTTTTATTGCACACAACAACAAAAAAATCTTTTCTCTCAATGTATTCGTCGTATTACAATGTTTGTCATTGGTGCAAATTCATGCTACGTTTTGTCTTTTCCAACGTTCATCTAAACAATTATGTGTAGCATTACGAGGACCGAATGCTATAATTATTTCTTGGAAAACAGATGGCTTTTTTGGATCCAATGATACACCACAACTTCAAGTGGAATACAGTACAAGCGATACATTGCTTAACAGTATTCGCTCTCCAATTGGAACAACAACAAACTATAATCAACTATCATTTTTTTTATAATATTGCTTTACCTAATTTATTATTTTCAACAAAATATTATTATCGTTTTTTAGCAACAACACAATGTGTAACGCAATCGGCTATACGTTCACTTACAACAGCACCAGTTACTTGTAATACAAATCCAGTTAATATAACATTTGTTGCTGATTTGGGCAATGATAATTCACTTAATGGTGGTGAAGCATCTACTACAATACAAGCCTTACGTCAAGTAACAGAAAGTACTAGCTTTTTTGTTCATAATGGTGATATGTCATATGCTGATGATTATGGTGTTTTTCTTCCATTTGAAACTTATGAATCAGCATGGAATAAATTCCAAGATAATTGGGTTTGGCGTATGTCTAATTATAGTCAATTTGTCTCAATGAATCAAAATAATGAAATAAAATTAGATTATTTGACGTTTTGTTTTGCATGAAAATGATAGAATGTAGAGAATGTTTCATACCTATCTACTTCGTCCATTGATGTTTGCGTTGTCAAGGACATCTTTTGGAAGAATAAAATCATTTATTTATTTGTAATTTGTTTGCTTTTTTTTAACAAATAGAGATTTGACTGGCTTCTTTTATTTATTTTTAGGACCACTTCATTCCATCTAGGAATTGTTTCATTTTCGATCAACGAAAAATTTCTAAGATGTTAAAAATATTTTCTAAGCAATATCTGAAATTAGTTTATATAAATATTCCATTAAGACTCTCTCCAATTAGATCATATAATAATTTAAGTATTGAAATGAAAAAATTCAACGATACAAAACAATTTCAAAAAGCATTGGAATTATTTTATAAATGTGAACAAACAAATACTGATATGATTTCGGATTTTGCTGTTAGTCAAGCATTAAAATCTTGTACTAATATGAAAAATTTTCAAGCCGGTTTAGTTCTTCATCAACGATATTCATCTTTAATAGAAAAAAACAATTATTCATTAGCATCACTAATTCATTTTTACAGTTAGTAATAATTCTATTTTAAATTGAATACATCTTATTTAATATTTAGTGGAATCAAAAGATGTTCATAGTGCTCAAATGCTTTTTCATAAATTAAAAAAGAAAACAGTTGGTATTTACGGTGCAATGATGAAAGGTAAAATTGTTTATTAATTAAACTAAGAAGTTTGTTTTTACTTAAAAAAAACAAAAGGATATATTAAAAATAATATGGCACAAAAATCAATTGATCTTTTCTTTCAAATTCCAAATCCAGATGTAAAAAATATTTCATTATTATTTCAAGCATGTGCACGAATTTCAACTGAAGAAACATTGAATTTAGTAAAGAAAGTTTTATTTAATCTTCCAAATCTTTATCAAAATGATAAACATATATTGACAACTGCTTTTGATGTCTTTGTTAAATGTAATGATTTATCAAATGCTGAAAAAATGTTTCCTAAAATTGCAATTAATACACTTAGTTATGGAAATTTAATGACTGCATACAATAAAAATAATCAACCAAGAAAAACTTTAGATTTATATGAAAAAATGAAAATGAATAAAATTGAATTAGATTCAATTGTTTGTGTTTTATTAATTAATGCATGTGCTGCGATTGGAATATGTTCAATATCTCAATCGATATTTGAACAAATTCCGAAATTATTTCTTAATAATATTTATATAAAGAATTCATTGATTGATATGTGGGTAAGAATATTAACTAATTAAATCAATTAAAGATAATATCAGTTTTTTTTAACCATATTAATCAATAGGGAAAATCAGGTTGTATTGACGAAGCAAAGAATATATTTGAATCATTAATTCAACCAGATACAGTTGGATATACAGCAATGAGTTAGTTAAATAATTTTCTTGATTAATTAACAATATATTTTTCTTTCAATAAGTTAATTCATATGGTTTAAATGGAATGTGTACGGAAGCAATTCAATTATTTTATCAAATGCCATCAAATTTAATTTTAGAAGAAACCTATGTTTGTGTGTTAAATGCATGTTCACATTCAGGACTTGTTAAAGAAGCTCAAAAGATATTTTCTAATATTAAAAATAAAACAGAAAAAACATGTACGACTGTGGTCAGTTTAATAAAAAAAATTTCTTTCATTTTCATTTGATAAAGATTGAATTTTTTTGTTTAAGGTCGATTGTTTTAGTCGTTCATGTCTTTTTACAGAAGCAGAGAAGATTATTGATATTTATGAATCCAATCATTCACCAGCACCAGCAATGCTGAGTACACTTTTTTTTGTCTAAATATGCCGGATATACCAGAAATTTTGTGACATTTTTTGTGTTACGTATGTCTCTGTTCAGGAAAATGCAAAGCGTTAAATTTTTTTCAAAAAGATGCGCCATCAAATTCTCTACAAGTTTCTATTGAATTTAATTTAGAATAATAGAACTGAACATTTTACAAGTTGCATAGTGTAATTATGTGAACTGGATTTATGCTCCACACATTTTTTAAGAATTCATTCTTTTCGTGCAAATGAATATTTTGTTATCAAAGTGTAATTTATTGCGAGACAACTCTTTAAATCTTCTATCGTTTGAGCACATATCTAACGTTTTTAGATTCTTATTCATTCAATTGACACTCTGCCATATTTTCAGAATAACGCGATTTTCATGTTTGGGTTCTTCTTTTTACAGATAGCTTTACAAATATATCGTCTATAGCTACATTAAGCCCATATTTGGAGTGTTTTGTAGAAAATTGGCTTCTCATTCAATATGCACTCCAAATAACGCGTGAAAAAACGATTCAAATTGAAGAAGAATCCGAATAGTGTCAAGAAATTCTCTTTTGCCGTAGCACTATAGACAGGTATTACTTTTTAGATGAGTATAGATTGCTGTCAAACACTTACAAATAATTCTGAAAGAGTATTTGATATACACTCAAATCACAAATAGAAAGCTTATTACCCGTCTGTTTATAACTTGGCAAGTTCCTTGAAAAAAACAAAAAAGCATGTGTGGGACATAAACGGACTTCACATAATTATACTACGCAACTTATAAAAATGTTCAATTCTATTATTCTATACTTTAATAGAAACTGGTAGAGAATTTAACGGCGCATCTTTTTGAAAAAATCAACGTTTTGCCATATTCCTGAACAGAAATATACGCAACACAAAAAATGTCGCAAAACTTCTGGTACACCCGGTATTTATATTATTTTATAGATGGACAAGAAGATATAAATTTAAATAGCCAATAATTGTTTGAAGTTATATATATAGAGAGAGAAAACTTATTGGATTGTTATTAAATCTCTTGAATTTGTTTCATGTAATAAAAATATTCAAATACTAACTTTGTTAATTTCGAATCTATTTAATTTACAATAAGTTATTTGATGTAATAAGGGATTATTACTATGTAGGTTTTTATTTCATAGATTTGTTTTTGATTTTTCTAGTGGCATTATTATCTGGCGCTCGAAATGCAAATAATTCTTATATAGCAGAAAAAGTTTTCAATCGTATTCAAAAACATTTTCCTGAACTTAGAAATCGATTTATCGCAGCATCTGTTCTACTTGCGAATGTTTATGCATCTACTGGTCAAATGAAAAAATCATCAAATATAAAAAAAAAATTAAGTCAAATTAATTTGAAAAAACCAAGTGGTATTTCTTATACTGAAGTTAATGCTCAAATATATGTAAGCACTTTTATCTAGAAATCTATTATTAATTTTTAATTAATAGACGTTTCGAGCTCACGATTTTTCTCACCCTCAATCTAATGAAATCTATGATGAAGCTGAAAAAATCTCTAAGGAACTTATTGAACATGGTCATAAATATGATTCAAGTTGGATTACACGATCATTATATCAATATGAAACTGTTGAATCGGTTCTTTGTGGACATAGTGAAAGACTTGCAATAGCATGGAATTTTGTTGTAAATCCTAATACATCACGAATTCAAATTACAAAAAATCTTCGTGTTTGTGGTGATTGTCGTATGTAATAATATAATGTTTTCTAAGTCTTATCGTTTTCTTTTTATAGATATATCAACAAAATTAATTGCTGCTATCCGACAATGTGAAATAATTGTTCGAGATGCAAATCGAATTCATCATTTTCACGTCAATGGGCAATGTTCGTGCAATGACTTTTTCTAAAAAAAACAATTCTAAATCTACACTCACATCCATATTGACAATTTGTTTTTCCTATTTGATACATGTTCTCATGATATTTATTAGACAAAATACTAATCTGTGATTAAGAAAGCAGAGAATCATGACGTAAATATTGATAAATAACAGACCATTCCTTGTCACATGAAGCATACATAAAAATGAAAGAATAGAAAAGACAAATTGAAGGTAAGTATCAATTGCTATTGTTCTTTTGTCAATAAATTTCACCAAATATTATAAGTGGAAACATCTTTATTAGCGAAATAACGGATAACACATAATGAATGGGCGCATTTTGCATTGTATATTTTCATTTCAAAATATGTATTATTAAAACACAAAATATGCCACGAGACGCAACGTGAAATGCTCTACAACTTTGGAGTAAAATTTTTTTCTTAAATATTTTTACGTAGTTCAACTAGGCATGTGACAATTCCCGATCAGAGAACTGAACTGGTTCAGGTAATCAGTTTTCAGGATTGTGAGATGTCATACGCCTATACTAGATGCTTGCGAAAATAATTCACAGATAGCGTCGACAATTGTATGGAAAGATTTTCTTATACGAGCATGAAAATTTGCATGGTTTACAAACTAAATTGAAAGTATTCGATGCATTCATCTTATTCTAAGATTTGAATAAATAATTATGTAAATTTAACACGTACAAAAATAGAAAATAATCAGTTAGTTGATTTAGTTATTGATCTTTCGGCTCTTTTCTCATTATATTGTTCATCGTAGAAAGTAACAATAGCTATAAAATGACCACAATCATCAAATATAATTGATTTTGCATTAGGAATCAATGTACAAAAGTATTTAGCATCAGTTGGAAGGTATAGCTAAATGATAATATTATATTTAAAAGCTTGTTCACAGTCAAAACGGAAATCATACTCGATCTTCGCGGCCCCATAAAATTAAGGCCGGACATTGAAGCTGTTGCAACTGTTCATGTAACTGTTTGACAACCGATGTGTCGTATTGAATAAGTCAGGAACTATCTGGTGGGATCCGATCCCCTGTGTTTGCCCTGGGTAGAATTTGATTGTTTTTCGAAGAGAAAACATACGATTTAAGATCATTCAGAGAAAAGATCGATTATTTTCAATATACATCAATCAATTGATTTGAAACAAGATTGATTTTTCTTATCAATCACCCAAAGATTTTTTTCAATGAATATTCTTTCAATTATTCAATCATTTTCATCAAAATAAATTTATGTCTTTCGATCCAATTCATCGAATAAATAAAAAAAACAACGAAATTTTTTCGATATCAATGAAAAAGAAAATGAAATTTTCAATAGATCGAGAAAAAAACAAATAGTTGAGAGACAAATACAATGAAATTGATTTTTCATTCGAAATTATCTCATTGTCAGATAATTGATTGAAGATTTCGTTTAGAGAAGATTGTTCTTTCAATATTTAAGAAATAATCAAGATGGAAAGATTTGTCTTGTTAAATCATTAAAATAGTTCACACCTGATTGTTGATTTTCTAATTCAAATAAATATCGATGATTTTCAAGACATTGATCAATAAAATAATTTAATTTTTCATCACTTAAATTTTGACGATGTTCTTCTAAAAAATCGATCACTTCTAATATAAATGATAGTTTATTTTTAAAATAACGATTGATTTGCTCGTAAATGCTGATAATTCCTGTATATGATCCTTGTCGTACTTCTGATGAGACAACATCCTTCAAATCTTTCGGAATAATTTCCAATAAAATCATTTTCATCAATGAAATCCAGTCATCGATTAGAAGACATTGAATAATTCCATTTGTATTTTGTGCTAATTCTTTAAGAATAATAATTGATGCTGTTGATAATGTACCATTATACTTAACATATGAACCAATTTCCATCGAACTATGCCAATCAATCAACAACATTTCCAAACTATTTATTAAAAAAAAAAGAAACTAATAATTAGAAATCTCTAATAAACCATCCAAATCTTTTTATTTTATATTTTGGTTTGACTATTAAATATTTGAATAATATTGGATCTTCTAATATCTCTATGTAAAATATTATTTTCGTGAGCTTTTTTTATTTGATTACATATTATATCAATATTGTTGAACAGATTTTCTTTTGATATAATTTGACCATGTAGATGAAGAAATTCAAATGCATTTTGATGAACTTGAACAATTTTATATTTCTTAGCATATATTTTCTGGTAGATTGATACTTCTTTATCAAGATATTCATTACTATAATTTTCATAGTGTATTCATTTGATTGATCATTGATCAAATAACAGTTAAAAATCATTGAGTTTGCACCTGCCCAGAACGTCCATTCCGACCGTCGGCAACGGCACTGTAAACGGCTACAAAACGATGCAATACGGCATTAATTTTCATCGTATTTCGCCGTAATCCGTCAACCCGTTTTACGGGTCGTTTTTTCGCTAGAAAACGGCCACCGTTTTTCGCCTTATTTCGATACATTTCTGGGTTTCGGATTACGGCGACGTTTTCTATCGTTTTCCGCCGTTCTCTTCGACCTGGGTATACCTAATAGTTTATTATCAATGCGAATATTATTAGACAATATTTCTTTACGATAATAACCAAATTTTGATAAATCAGCTGTGAAAAGCATTGTTAAATAATGTAATAAATACCCATTGTCATATTGAAATTCTTTGATTGATGCTACATATTTCATCATTTTAATATTAAAATGACTTGCGTTGTTTTTCCACATCCAGTTGCATCACGAATAAGAA
Source organism: Macrotrachela quadricornifera (assembly GCA_022393335.1). Lineage (NCBI taxonomy): Eukaryota > Metazoa > Rotifera > Eurotatoria > Philodinida > Philodinidae > Macrotrachela > Macrotrachela quadricornifera. The sequence goes on from JAJEKB010019528.1 coordinate 76,533, forward strand.
TAACATTATTTATTTTTATTTGTTAATGAGGTTTTCAATAAAAACCAGTTCTTCTTGAAATTTTTTTATAATTATATCAGTTAAAGAGCGAACAAATAGTATAGGAAAATAGTATTGTTTTGTTTATCATCACATACAAGAAAGAAAACTTCTTCAGTGAGTAACGAGGGGGGGGGGGGGTCACCAACTTAAAAATTGCTTTTGAGCTGATACTTTGTGCATAAGTAGACCCTAGTGAGACTAGTAAAATTCTAAAATGATAAGCGCTAATAAGCCTTTCTTTCCGAGTTATAGTCGTTTTATTAAAATTTCAGCCTGTGCCTAAGTACATACTCAAAAGTCGAATGACCGTATTTCGACCTGAATTTCTGTCAATACACAGGTCTAGCGATAGCTAACAGACCCTAAAAGTGTCAGTTCAATCGAACGCTTCCTTCATGAGATAATAAATCTTCAAAAAGTATTCATGTTTCACCAATGATTCATGAAAATCTGTTTATTTTGAAAATTTATTATCTCGTGAAAGAAGCGTCCGATTGAACTGAAATTTTGAGGGTCTGTTAGCTATCGCTGGACCTGTGTATTGACAGAAATTCAGGTCGAAATACGGTCATTCGACTTTTGAGTATGTACTTAGGCACAGGCTGAAATTTTAATAAAACGACTATAACTCGGAAAGAAAGGCCTATTAGTGCTTATCATTTCAGACTTTTAAGTTATATTTTTTTAATGAACATATTTTGGTGTAAATAGAAGAATAATTGTTCACATTGACTGAGGATAACATCAACAGTCAAAAGAATTTCGTATTTTATACAGGTATAATAAATTTTTAGTAAATGTACAAATGGTTGAGCTACATAGTATCTCTCAGTAATCGCATATATATTTTGTCCTACTTATTATTGTTATCTTTTCTTGTTAACTTAAAAAAATGACATGTAATGGGATTTATGTAACTCAAGAAATTTATTTTGATTTATTTATTTATGGCATATGATGCATTTTAATTGTGTTACAGGAGAGCTAAAATGTCAAGAGTTCGTCTTCACATCTGTCTTCATCTTAAGTAAGATATCTACACTCAGCCTAATTTTTTACGTCTGATAGCAAAGTGTACATGTGAGATTGATTGAAAAATCTAAAAAAAAAATTCCAAAAGCTGCTGATAAACATATCGCCGGTGTGGCAATTAAATGAAACTCTTTCCAACCACTACCTTCTGCTAAAGACGTTGTGTTAGACTATCAAAATTTTAAAAAGTATTAAAGAATTAAATATTAAATTATTAACTATGCTAAAATCATTTTTTACTAAGCAATTAAATGTTAACCGTTATTTTAATGGATGAAAGCACTAATAAACACCATGAATTTGTAATAATATATTAAAATATTTAAAAAATCATTCTCATCAGGTAATGACAAGATGAGCTTGACTATTTACAACAAAAATTGGACAATTAACAATGACTGCTAATAAACCACTCACTAAAACGATTTCATCAGAAACGTCTTGAGCAGTGATAGTTGCTCCAGTCTTTCTCGTATGTGTAACGATAGTTATATATTGTTGTTTATGAACACTTGTGCATTTATTTCATGCACCAAGAAGAGTATATTGAATTCCAATTGAATTATTTATTGATTAGCCGAAACTCTTAGAGTGTTAAAATGATTCTCACAACAATCACTACCGGTCGCAAACACAGTATACTGATCAATTAAGACAAAACTACGAGCGGTTTATGGCCGGCCTTTATAGCAATCATACACAGTGCTTTACGACGATTATAATCAATGATCGTAAATATGGATCTCTTACAGTGCTATGACAATATGACAACTGTAAGTGACGCTAGTAAACAATCATTAACGCTGATAACCTTCGACGTAATAAAAAAAAAACTTGCTGAAAATCAGATTAAACTAAATTTCTTTTAAAACCACAAGAAAATGATTAAAACACTTGTTTTATAGAAAATCGATTTTAATTGATAGAAACACCAAGAAAACAGAATAACAATGTAAAATCATGCTTCTATCATAACTGTATCCTAGTGCAGGAAGAAGTAAAAGATCTGAAACTTCCGTAGTAAACTATTCTCGTTGAGATCTACCTCTATGCATAGTTTCAAATCGAAACACATAATTCTGTTTTCCTAGTGTTTCCTGCTTTAAAATGCCTGAAATATGCAGTATCTCGAGAGTAATACGTTAGCAGTATGATCTTTTTTCAGAATATTCAACAGGGATGACACGATTCAAGTTTTTTACAATTTCAAACCAAATCAAACTAGATTAAAGAAGAACTTTTTTTCAGAGTCTATTAGAAATAAGTAGAACTGCAATTTTTACTTTAAATTATTCATGTTATGCTACATTATTGTCATTCAAACCTGTGAAGTGATAATATCACAAGATCTTTCCATAATAGAATATTTCCAAAAGACCAATGCCTTCTATATAACCAAGGATAACCGTAACTTTAATGAGAGTATGCTAAGCAAAATAGATCTAGTTTTCAGAACTATTAGCAACAATCAACGAAAACTGATATAAAATTGGTTCTGCATGTTTTCAATCCTACAGAGTTTTGTGATTGTTGCAGGAATTTCGTTAATTATGAGAAATTAAAGAAGCACAATTTGATAAAGACATTTTGGAGTATTCATCTACCTGAACATTTCGAATATCTAGAGTTCTTCTCTTATAGAAAAAAGGAAGGATTTATTATCTATATCTTCTCATTATTTGTTTTTTTTTATGATTATTAATAAAATGGAAAATACTTTAATGAGATATAAATATCATATCGATCTCTAGTATTTATAACTCTTTAAAGCACATAAGATACATATACTTTTGTTGCGAACGCTAGTTAATAATTGAAAAGATTCTCTTATTAATCATAAACTGAGAATAAATCTTGATTCATTTATTAATTTATTTATGCAAACAATACATATACAAGAATATTTTATTTAACTATATCGATACATTATTTTTTTTGTATTGTTTCGTTCTCTACATAATTAATTATGTTCAAGTAATAATTTTTCTAATGATTGTTTTAATTTTTGTAATGATATATGTGTTTGTGATTTATTTATATTTTCATCCTGTATTTCATCAAGAATTTTAAGCCATGGTCGAACATGTTTTTCAACTTGTTCATATAAACTAGCAACTGAACCATTGATTGGTTTCATACGATCAAGAAGAATTTGTAATTCATTACATCTATTGAATAAAATAGAAAAAATACTTTCAATACAATAAATTTAACTAAACTTACAATCCATTATGTTGTGGTTGACAACAATAAGATGATTTTAATGGACAATCACGAAATATTCGTTCATCAAGTTCCCATTCAATATCAAGACGTATTTGAGATGTTGACCAATCAATAGTAAATCTAAATTTACAAAAATAAATTCATAACTAAATAGAAAATATCTATTACATACTTATTATCAATTAATTTACATGGTAATGTTTCAAGACAAACAATTAATGTTCGTGATAAATTATTTGCAATAAGTGAATATTCAATTAATTTTTGTATAAATTCTATAAGATATGATATTGATATTGCACTTGTTAATGGACGATTCCAATAAATATTTATTTCATTTTTAAGTAATTCATATGCTAATTGTTGATTTTGATTTAAATTTTCTATAGATACAATAACAAAAAAATAGCAAGATTAAAACAAAATAATACTATTTCTTTATTTTACCATCAGTAGAATATATAATTTTGCATTCAATATTATTATCATTATTATCTTTTATTTTTGACCAAGTTATTACACGACCAATTCCTTTTCCTTCAAGTTGAATTCGAGCAAGATTATCAAAAAATCCAAGTTCTAATTGATTTATTGATCGTTTTAATACTTTACATTCACTTCGTCTAGAACAAAATATTAGATCAATACCTTTATATAAATTAAATAAAAAAAATATACAGCCGCTATTATGTCATACAAACTAGTTCATATCGAAAAATGAACTTCTAACTATAACTCTGAAGAAGGATCATAAACACATGAAAATTTCATGCATACTATTCTATATATTCAAAAGTAAAAAACATACTCAAATCGATGTTGATAAGTAGCATCATGTAATGATTGAATAAACAATCGTATATTATGTGCTTCTTTTGCATCATGTTGAGCCATATCATGAACATGTTGAGTATCTCTAGAAAAAGATTTTTTCTTGAAAACTATTTCATACATTTATAATATTTACTGTAATAATCGAGTTATTAATTGACTATATTTTTCATTCGCTAAAAGTATAATAAAATGAATTTTAAAAAAAAATTGATAATTTATGAATACCTATTGTTAAATAATTGACTTTATTACGTTGTCGAGATAGTTCATGATCAATTTTTGTCATCATTGTTGTTGTACTTATATCTTTTTGTACTAATGAATGTACACTACTAACTGCTGACATATAACATTCATCACGTAGACATGATAATATATTATCAACTTTGCCTAATATACGATCCATAATTAAAGCAAATGTTATTTTATCAAGTGATTGTTTCTAAATATTTAAACAAAAAAAAA
>JAJEKB010019529.1:0-51808 GCA_022393335.1 Macrotrachela quadricornifera
ATACATGTATTGGTGGTAAGTATCAAATCTTTATGAATTCTAAATTTGACAAGTTCTCTTATTTTAGGTCCTGTTTCTTGTCAAGGCCAAATAACAAATCAAGGTAAAACTGATATTGACTGTTGTAGTTTAAAATGTGCAAGATGTAAAAATTCAAAGAGTTGCAAAAATAATTGTGATTGTCTCAATGACATTTGAAAGCATAAAATATACACTAGTAACACAGGAGAGCAAAAGATAAGTAAAAAGACTAGTTAATTGTGCTGGTCATGACGTTCTGTCAGTCATTAGTCTTTTTCTCAAAACAGTCTAGACATGACTAGTCTGATATTGTTAGGAGTCAACAGATCGTGTTCTGATTATATCTAAAAAGTCTAGTCATCTTCCCAAAAAAAGACTAGTCTTGACGATCCTTTACAATGAGTTTTCGATACATTTACAAATTTAAAAATATAGTTATATATCGAACATACTTTTTCACTACATCTTATACTTTACGCAAGCACTAGTCATTCATATCGTTTGAAATATATTTTTTTCAGTTATACGTTATCGCCTGGACTAGTCTACACTATAGAAGTAAAGTGACGAATGTTATATTCAAACATACATACTTTGAGTCACATACTTATCTTCACAAACAGTTGAACCATACAAACTAAAGGGTGTTTCATAAGTTTCGACCCCTCTCTATAAAATTGACGTTATCTATATGAATACATATATAGATAGTTGATTGAAATATACAGTTTTGTAGAGAATGAGAAGAGCTATCATCTGAAATAAAGATAGTTGAAATTGTGTTGTAGTTATGAAAAGTTATGATCATTTTATTGATGATGACTAAGCATTTAACACGTTGCTTTTTTGCAAAAACAAAAATAATCTTTAATGTTCGAATCATTTAAGTTGAGTAAAACATTGCTTTCTACATATTTTTACTAGACATTTTTATGTGATTCGGTAGAGTTCAACAAGTTCTACAAGAATATGAATACCAAAAAGATTTTTGATGCTGTTTCCAATACAAAATTTGGAATAAGCCAGAAAGAGTAATAAAAATCTCACATATTTTGGATTAAAGAGTATGCTTGTCTTTCGATAACTCTAGCTGATCGACTGCTAATTTATGTTTCAAGATGCAGCGTCACATACTGAAGCTGAATATAACCTTTCCGAACTTCATGAGCAGACGGAACAGTCGATCAGCCGAAGTTATTGAAAGTTTAACGTACTCTCTAATGCAAGATATATGATATTTTCATTACTCTTTCTAATTTCCTTCAAGTTTTGTATCGGAAAACAGTATCAGAATTTTTTCGATATTCATATTTTTGTAGAGCACGTCGAGCTCTATCGAACCATATAAAAATACCTAGAAAAACGATATTTTTCTTCCGACGTTAGACGCGTATTTTGTTTTTGCAAAAAGCAACGTGTTAAATGCTTAGTTATCATCAATAAAATGATCATAATTTTTCATAACTATGACACAATTTCAACTATTCTTATTTCAGATGATAGCTCTTCTCATTCTCTACAAAACAGTATATTTCAATCAACTATCTATATATGTATTCATATAGATAACGTCAATTTTACAGAGAGGGGTCAAAACTTATGAAACACTCTTTATCAAGTTCACATATTCAAGCATTTGCTTTTAATATGACTTTGCCATGCTTTAGATGAAAATGTATCGATCATTTTGATCGTAAAATATTATCTATTTGACATTTATAATAATGACACTTCACAAATTTCATCATCTCAGGTTGAATATTTTTTTCTTAATAATAAAACAATTTTTATAGTAAATAATCTTTAAATAAACTATACCATTGTAAACACATACATATATAAATAGTCATATTTTTTCATCATGAAAGTTTTTAATTTCATTACATAAAGATTATAAGTAACTATCAATATATATTGAACGGAGTATAACGAACAGATTTCATAAAGAAACCGACTAGTTCATACAGAAAGATTGATTAAAATCTTGCAAGTGTGGACTAAACTTGACGGATGATAAAGGCATACCCAACTATTGCCATAAAAGGTTTATATTGAATTTCAGACTCGTTTAATTTAATCAGCATGCCAGTTTAAGTAAAATATTTTAGACTTGACTGGTATTTAAAACGTCTCAGACTAGTCTACACATGTATCTCGAAATTATTCGACTAGTCTAGTCCTGTCAGTGTGTCGCTCTCTTAAAGACTGACTAGTCTTGATACTTACACCAACTATTTGAGACTAGACTTGACTATGGCTCAAGTCCTTTCAGACTATTCCAGACACGTATTTCAAAATTATTCGGCTAGTTCAGTGGTGTCAGTATGTCGCTTTTTAAAGTGCTGACTAGTCTTAACAGCCACATCAACTATTTTAGACTAAATAGAACGGTTATTGCGGTCATTTCAGACCAGACATGTCGCGAGTCCTCTTCTTTTTCTTGCTTGCCTGAGAATTAATCTATGTTTTGGGAATTTTAAACTTAACAATTAATCTTATTTTAGGCGCTGCTGGCACATGTTTCGATAAAATAAAAAATCAAGATGAAACTGATATTGATTGTGGTGGTAGTATGTGTCCTAGATGTCAAGGTGCAACGAGTTGCAATCAACCATCCGATTGTCTCAGTGGCATTTGCAAAGACAGAAGATGCATTGGTAATTAATCTAAGTTTTAGAAAATTTAAACATAACAATCGATCTTATTTTAGGCGATAGCGGTACATGTAATGATAAAATAAAAAATCAAGATGAAGCTGATATTGATTGTGGTGGTACGAAATGCCCTAAATGTCAAGGTACGAAGAGTTGCAATCAGCCATCCGATTGTCTCAGTGGTGTTTGTAACAACAACAAATGTGGTGGTAAGTTTTTCATCATTCATAATGTTAAATATCGCTTATATCATCGATTATACATTTACTTAAATGAAGAATATGAAAAATGACGAACAAATTTGACAAAGATAATATTAGTAAAATATATTAAAAATTTACTGAGAGAAATTTACCACCTTTTTTTACTGTTTACGAAGGTTTTATAAACTTTTTGATAAACCATATACAAAGAAAATATGAAAAAGTATATCACCTTCAAATGCTTGTCTTAAAAGGTTTATGAATGAGTTTATAAAATTCATAAACTCTTAAAGGTATTTTTACATAGGTGTTTGCAAAAAAACTTGCACTACTTCTACAAATATTTTTTTTCTATATAAGTGTTTTTCGAATATTTTTAAAGCGTGATAAATACCACACGGTGAATACTATACAATTCTTTAATTTAATATTTGATCTACTCACTTATAGAAAAAAATAAGACAAACATCTCTTTTTCGTGGACGCAAGAAAAAACTTATAAACGAAATTTCAACATTTTTGACTTTTTCATTTGGAAAATTTTGGTCAATTGGGAGCCCTCTTTAAACGTTTCATATAGAAATTAATAGTCTTCAACGAGTAATATCGAATATCATTATAGTTCAATATTTTATTCGTCCACCTTTACAATCAATAAAAGATAAATATCTTCTTTCAAAGCCGTCACACAACTTTTTACAATATTGGTATCAATATTTTGAAATTCTTCAGCTAAAAATAGTTCGAGCTCATCAATGTTTACAGGTTTTATTTTTTTTACATTACGTTTCACCATCGACCATATTTTTTCAATTCGATCTACATCCGGACTGTTAAATGATCACTGTAGTAAATGAATGAATATGTATTTGACAGGGAAAAAGTCACACTTCTATATACAGAGTGTAGTATGTGTGTCCAGGGATTAGTCCTCACAAAATCACTTTTGTAGTTGCTTATAATAGTAGAAAAGATGTTCAAAGCTTCGATTATTTTTTTTTTTCTTGCGTCCAAGAAAAAGAGACGTTTTTTTTATTCTTTTTCTATAAATGAACAGATCGAATATCAAATTGTAGTGTTGTGTAGTATTCGTCGTGGACTGTCCATTACACTGTCAAAAAATTCGAAAAAAACTTATATAGAAAATAATATCTATAGAAGAAGTAGTGCAAGTCTTTTTGCAAACATTTATATATGGACAAACACATATATATACTCCTAGAAAAAAATTGTTTTACTCAGTATTTCAAATATATTGTTACTATAAGGTAACATTGTTTAAAATTAATTAAATATTCTGAAAGTCCATGAAGTTTCCTATTACCCTATATAATTAGGTTCTAGTTTAGAACTATGTATTATTAAAATTAATTAATTGCAATGAAAGCATTCTTATGTCCAGATTTCCACAGACCTGAATTTTTAGCTGATATCAAAATTAGCTTTTTTAATTTTTTATCTCTACAAGATTATCTTTTTAAAAAATCAATTATGTATTCTAATCACCCATGAAATTCTCTGTTGTTCTATATATTTTTGTCTCGCCTTCCATTTATATGCTGCAATATATGAATGGAAGACAAGGTACAAGTATATAGGATCATAGAAAATATCAAGCTCTTGCAGAGAATATAATTGATTTTTTAAAAAGCTAATCTTGTAGGGATGAAAAATTAAGAAAACTAATTTTGATGACAGTGACAAAACCGAGTTTATGGAAATCTGGACATGAAGATGCCTTCATTACAATTAATTTATTTTGATAATGTATGGTTCTAAACTAGAACCTAAAAATAGAAGATGATAGAAAACTCCATGGACTTTCAGAATATGTGATTAGTTTTTAAACAATGTTATCTTATAGGAACAATTTTTTTAAAATACTGAATAAAACAAATTTTTTCCAGGGGTATCTATAAAATATTGATGCACCTTATAGAATTAAACCACAAAAAGAAAAACTCTCTAGAAAGTCTTCATCCAGAGACTCCTAAAGGATTAACTTGGTGACTACCTGAGAGGTCTTGAGAAACTTCGCAATTTTTAGTGAGCTCTTCAGGAACTCTTCGAGGGAGTTTCAACTAGGAAAATGTCCATCGAGAAATATTTTTGGAAATCTATCAGAAAAATCTCATATGACTGGTAAGCAAAGAGTTTAATTATAATGGTCTCGCATATTCTTTACTATTACTTGAAAATAGACAAAATGAATGCTATTAATAATGAGAATGAAAGTAAGAGAGAAAACATTTTTGAGTTGATTTAAATACCCACTCGGTAGAACACTGTCCAAAATTATATGAAATAAAACTTAAAGAAATATACTATCTTGTAAGTGAGATATAAATATGTGTTACCTAGATTTAAATAAAACAATGAATCTTAGAAGAAATAAAACAATCGCTACAGAACAAGAAATATCTATTACTAATATATCTCTATATATTTTTCTATGAAATATTTTAATACATAATATTTAACAATATTCTATATATGTCTTTAGAGGATTTTAGATTACTTCTATTAAGAAAAAAATTCTTTCCAATTTACATTTTCTTTACAAGTAACGCTCGTCTAAAGACTCCCTCAGCTCTTTCTCGTAGAAATTGTGTTTCTAAACTACCGTCAAGCTATTCATTTATAAAATTAAAAAAACCAAAGCCAGATTCAAGTTCCCCGACCTCAACTGCCTTTGACCAAACTTCATAAAAAACAAACGCTTTTTGCAAAAAAGTGGTTCTTTGCGTAAAAAATTGATTCTCAAAACAATTTTAAAAAACTAACATCAGATTCGGATTCCTCTAAGCCGATTACCTTCCGGTCAACCCTCATAGAAATTTTTTTTTTGCAGAAAAAGTGGTTCTTTGTGTAAAAAAATAGATCCGAAAAAAATTTCGAAAAACTAACACCAGATTCGAGTTCCTCGGTCCAGATTACCTTTTGGTCAAGTTTTACAAAAAATATTAATAGAATATTTTTTTGACCTTGTGCGGACATACAAGCAAGCAATCAAGCAGACAATTTATTTTTGCTAGACTCTTCTCTACGAGAAAGAGAATATTTGAGAAATCATTGATATACACATCAATAAAACATATTAAAATAGTATTTTTCTTTACAATAACTGAGACTTTTCTTTATCCTTCTCTACTACATGAAACGCAGCGAAAAACAATGTTATGAAAGTTTTTCTTTTCTCTACTTCTACTCTTTTATAACAAATCAAAGAAAATGAAACAATCATTTTGATGATGATCATGTTTTCTCTTTCTTTTAGCACAATCTGGTGTCAGTTTGGTAGATATACCTCGAAATGCCACATGGAACAAGAATGGTCAGACAGTAGGAGGACAAAGTCCAACACTCTCACGCCCTTCCGATGTATATGTGGATGATGAGCAAACAATTTATGTTGCTGATTCTGGAAATAACCGTATTGTCGCATGGAAATTGGGTGAAAAAAATGGACAAATAGTGGCAGGTGGAGATAGACCAGGACCTGATGCTAATGAATTGAAGAACCCCATAGGTGTGGTTGTGGATAAAGAGACAGATAGTCTTATTATTTGTGATCAGGGAAATCTGCGAGTAGTTAGATGGCCTCGACAAAACGGAAAACGTGGAGAATTAATTCTTTCGGGTTTTTATTGTTATGGTTTGGCAATGGGTAACGATGGATTTCTCGATGTCTCTGATCAGTCGAGCCAAGGAGTAAAAAGATATAAAATTGGTGAATCCCTGGGAATAAGAGTAGCAGGTGGATATGCAGGAGGAGCAGGCAATCTTGGTATAGTCAATGCTCCCACCCGCATATTTGTCGATCGAGAAAATTCAGTATATGTGTCTGATCTTGGTAGTCACCGTGTGATGAAATGGATGGAAGGTGCAAAAGAAGGTATTGTTGTTGCTGGTGGACAAGGACAAGGATCTGATCTGTCGCAATTGTATAATCCTATGGGAATTTTAGTTGATCAGTTGGGTACTGTTTATGTAGCTGATACTGTTAATAGTCGAATTGTACGTTGGCCTAAAGGAGCACAACGTGGAGAAGTTATTATTGGTAATGCCGGTGCAGGAAATCGAGCAAATCAACTCTCTTCACCTGAAGCATTGTCATTTGATCGACAAGGTAATCTCTATGTCGCTGATACTGGTAACAATCGAGTACAACGATTTAACATTGAAAAACCATGAAATAAATGGAATGAACTGATAAATTTTATTTATTTTCAGCTATTGATTATAATTTTTTGATTGCTGTGTCATTTTAATTAATCCTTTCAAGACCGAATTTTTTTTAATCGAAAAAATATTCTTCAACCTTTTTGTTTTAACCCTTCTTCCTCCCTCATCCCGTATTAGAAGATCCGCTTTAGTAAAAAATTTGAAAGACATTATACAAAGCCCAGATCTCCTTTTTTTAGAATAAATTTTCTTCTATTAACCGAGCATACTTAACAAAATTTTGTATGTCATCATTTTCTGCTGTTGTTCTCTGAGAAAGATATTCTACTCAAAGTAAAATGTCGGACGAAGAAACAGAGCAGTGTACACCATTTTCATTCATGAAAGAATAAAAAGAGAAATAAATGATTTTCCTTGTTCTTTCCGACTGAACGCAAAACAAAAAAGTATAAATTGAATGTTTTTAATCATAACAAACAGCAAATAACATGTCAATAAATGACGGTGAAGTACATCGATTACTCTTAATTGAGAATGATGATTTCGATAATTCATCAAGTGAATTAGAAGACGATGATTCTATCGAAGTCGTGTCAAATGTGAATGAAGAAGAAAATCAAATTGCTGATATGATAAAATAGTTAACATTTACCTGCGATAATGAATCGGAAATTGATGATAATACTAATGACAGTACATTATTTGATAATCATGTTATTTATAGTTCTAACATTGATGATTGTCTCCAAAGTTCTGCACCTGATGGTACATGCTTAGATTCTGCTTCTGATATATCAGATAATAATTTAAATGGACACCATCCATTTGATGAGTGTGCCAACAATTCAACGTCATATTCATTGTCAAATGTAACTGATGCCAATGGATCGAACATAATGATATGAAAAAACATCAAAAGGTAAACGTCATCGATGGTCAATAATCGAAAAGCTTTATGCTATTAATATTTTCAAGTGTAATAGAAGTAAATATTTACATCGACCAACTCGTAATGTCTCCATTGTGTTTCCTTTATTATTATGAGAAGTACTTTCATCGCAAATAAGATAAATATTGTCGATCTGTAATTGATTGATTGCCGATGCTAATGTATCAGTGATATACTGACTTATTATCTTCTACCTAATACGTTTAACTTTTCGACAATTATGATCTTCAGAAGTCAGTGTCATGAATGTAATTGATTGAGATCCATTCACAGCACCAATAAAATCGTATCGTTTCGCATATGCCAATGGTCGTGTAACTAGGATTAATGGTTGGTCATCTGGGAAACTAGTGTTTTACGAGGAATTGTAATAGAATAAATAGCTATTTCATCCATAAATATTAATCGAACATTATTAATTCATTACAATAATCATCGAAACTGGCCAACTTTGTTCCAAAAGCTGCCATTAACTAGGAACACATATACAGAGCAAGAGTAAGATAATTAAATTATTATTAACTGAATATGTATTAACCATCATGAGGTGTCATTTCACGAGTTTTTTCCCCTTTTATACCGTGTGCTTTACCATATCGTCTGATTATACGTACTGCTACGTCTCGTTTTAACACAGATTTAATATGTGCTTGGGCTACCTTATAATTAACATGTGCACGTTTGCTATTCATTGAAGTGACAAATTCTAAAATGTATTCAATAACTTCTTGTTGCGTCATTGTACCAGCTCGATGACCTTTTGATTTGGGTTTTAATGAATCGATAATACCATCCCATTGCTCATATCACTTCATAATGAGTTTGTGACCACCTGTAATTTTGAAACGTTCAGCTAATGACTTGAAACCATAGCCAAAAATTCCAGGACGATATTCTTCAAGCACTTCATACTTGAATCGACATGTATATGTATCATATTTACGAAAAAGAGAAAAGAACACAGAATGCATATTATCACATGGATATCAGTGTGACAAAGCAGACAGTATATTTCATGTAGTAAATAAAAATGTTACTTTTTCTTACGATACATTTTTTATATTTTAAATTGTTTTTGATGTGCAAATTAAACATACCAGAACATGCAGCGTGTTTCAAGCTTTCTTGCTACACATAATAGATTAAAAAATAAATGAAGTATAGGCACAAAAAAAAGAAAAACAATAAGGTGGGAATTGACTCCTACAGAAGTTGTTGAAAAGCTAGATAGACTTATGTTCCTGAAGAAGAACTTAACACCATTCAAGGATATTTTTGGTGCAAATAATTCTTCAACATCAATTTATTCAAATAAAAAATGCAATGATACAAATGAGAATGATCTTGATGATGATTATAGTAATGATGATGCATCTTTGTTTTTAAAAAAGCTTAGACGTGATAAACAAGATGGTTACAATTGTTCCGATGATGCATATGAAAGTGAAAAAGATAATTAAAATGTACGGTTGTGGTTTATATTTATTAATATATATTACTTCTTGTGATCCATTACGAATTGTGTTGTTGATTTAAATTTAGACTTTCTATATAATATGAATCTTATAAAAATCTTCTTTTTTTTTAAATTTCTTAACAAAATTATGCATAAAAGATACTATTTTCGGCTTTCCTCTCTTTAAATAATATTGGTTACGGTCACGCTCACGATCACGCGTTATCGTGACCATTTCGCAGATCTCTACCAATGATGCAAAATTTTATGTTCTCTTTAGTTCAAAATCTTCGTTTATTAGAAAACATTCTTAATGCAACATGTACATAACCATTTATGGACTCACTTGCAACTAGTCCTCATATATCAAGAGAAAGGATTGCTAATAATCCTGAACTACGAGAGCAAATATTTAATATTTCACCAGCTATGATGGAAAATATAGGAAATCCTGAAATACAAGCATTAGTGGAAAATAGAAAAATACTTGAAACTATTACACTAATACAAAAAGGTTAAAAATTAGATTTATTTAAAAATAATTCATAATCTTACACATAAGACTTCGACGATTACATGCAGCAGTGCCGAATCTATTTCAAATGTTAGTTTATTATTAAAGAAATAATAATGATTCTTTTTTTCCTTATTTTAGTGGTGGTTTACTAGCTGATTTTCGCTTTATACCAACTGATTTATCTTCATCGACAGATATTCGATCTTCTTCATCATCAGTTACTCAACCTATACCATTTGATTCAATAGTTACTGATAATGCATCATCATTAATTAATCTAAATAATTATCCTGGTGTATCTACACAAATATTGAATACCATGTCAAATGAAAATGAAATTATTATATATTTATTTTAATTTATTTTATTTTTTTCTGATTTTTATGGTTATACAACATATCATCAGGTCAACGGTATGATTTTCAATTAGAACAACTTATTGCAATTGATTTTACTAATCGTGAAGCGAATTTACAAAGTAATTGATTAATTTTTTTCTTTTCTTTTCAGCTCTTACAGCAACAACGGGAGATGTAAATACAGCTGTTGAATGGATTTTATCTCGAACATAACGTTTCTTTTTGACATACTGATCTTTTTGTACATGTAAATACAATGTTTTATTATTCTTTTCGTTCATTTAATCTCGATTGATTAAATTTTCATCGATTGAGAAAAGCATTAATGTTATTTTGCTTTTATTCTATTCAATTGTTTTGTCTAAATGAATCATCTCGAAGAAGTCATGACACAACTTGCTCAATTGAAGTTCTTAGATTTTGCTCAAATTAAGATATGTTGTAGAGGGAAGAATTCAAACAATATTGAATCTTCGATATTTCATCAGCATTTTACGAAAAATGCGAAAACATAAAAATATCAAAAAATGGGGATCCAAATGTGGCTATATCTCAACAATGATTACATCAGTTGAAATAAAATTTTGTTAAAGAGATATATTCAAGTATATTATACTTATCATAAAATTCTTATCTCAAACTGTGAAGTTATTATGGCTCATTCAATATTTGCAAAAATTTAGATTTTTAGCAACTTCGATTTCTTATAACGTTTGATTGAAATGAGATCAAAGTCTAAAACTTTCATTGTACATGGAGCGCTGAAAAAGCATTTTTTTTAAAGCTTCCATCTTATAAGTTGTTCGATTTATACAGGAGAGTCCTCTGTAAAACTGATTTAAAAAAAAATAGTTTGATTCTCTACAATGTTTCTGATCGAAGAACCATTTTTCGGCATCTTGACAACTACTTTTGCATTGCACGTTATATCACAGCAAAAATTGTATTTTGATATAATCGATCTATTCAAAAACTATACAACTTGATAAAACGTGTTGCAGAATTATAGATACTGATACTCAAAGAGATACAATAGCTATTTCAAAAATTTTATTTATAATATATTGGCGAAGATAAATTATTCTTCTTGTTATTGTATTTTATTCCATTTCTCGTAACATTTATCCAATCGACGTCGCTCAGAACTATGCAGTACAAACTTAACATCGGTATACTTTTGAAACATATATTCAGGATGACTATGAAAATAATTAAAAAAAAGATATTTTGAATGTGTCAACGAAAAAACTGATCTAGTGTGCTTACCCATCATGTAGTTCGTAAAAATGTTTCCGTTTCGATGATAATCCAAGAGAATATTGGTGATGATAAGTGTATTGACAGCCTAATGTCGATGGATATTTTGGTGTATTACTACCGCAACAGTCGAATGATGAACAACTATGTCCATAGCCACTATATGTCTATGAGAAATATTAGTAGGAGATGCGGCGAGAGTATGTAAATTATTTTTACAGACAAATAACTTATCGAAACAAATTATTGTATCAGATTTTATTTAGAAGGAAAGTAATATCAAATAGAAATAATTATACGATAGAACAGATTACATATGAAAGTATCAATAATTACAGAAGTTTTGTTTATTCAATAAGATACTTTTATTTTTATGGTTTCTTTTATAGAGAAAATTGGGATACTTGAACATTTTTTTCAATGAAAGTAATCTTTCTGTTCATTCTTATGACTTGAACTTTGATAAAATCTATTGAAAAAAATCAATACTTGTAACTAATTTTATTTATCAGCTTTTATCTTTTAAAAAAAAACATATGACACCTACCCCTGGATGGTAAAGACATAACATTTCCTTTTCATTTTTCAATTCATTAAAGTACAATCCACATTGTTGACATAGTGCCATAAATGGTAAATCATCTTTCGTTGGTAACTCAATCCGATATTTTGACCAAAAACCATGATAAATAAAAATTCTCTCTAAATTTTCTTTGTGTTCTTTCGTATTAAATAAACAACAGGCATTTCGTAGATTGAGAGTATTACATTGATAAAATTCAATATGTCTCAATTTGCTACAGGATACTGCTATATGTCGAACACCAACAATCGATAAAAGATTACCCTCAAAACTAATTTCTTCAATGTAAGGAAATAGAAGAGCAGTAAGACGTAATGATTCATCAGTATGAATAAAGTTTTTAAAATTTACCTACAATATAAAGAAACACCTCATTTGAATTGATTAATAGTTATTTTTTAAATAACATATCAAATGAGGATGATCTCAATATGTAGTCATTTGTAAATATTTAAGATAACTCACATTACTTCACAACTATGGTTTCTTTGTAAAGATTATTAATACCTTTCTCACTAATGCAAATCGTCGTATACTCTCTTCAGATAATGCCATTTTCTCCAAAACTTTTTCCAATGCTTTGGGATTTTCTGGTGGTCGAATCATTGACCATAGTTTTGCTTCCAATACACTTTCAAGAGTATTTTGTACACCAACATAGTTGTCCATACAGCCAATATACGGCAATTCAATTACTTTTGGCCATAATTTTATATCAGTATATATTCGATTTTTCCAAAAGTGACACGTTTGTGCTAAATGTATGATACTTCTCAGGTCTAAATAGGATAATACAATCGGAATGATGTCAAGAAATGGTCCCGAATCCATAATAAATACAACTAAAATAGAAAAATTACGATCCATAATATGGATAAGCTTTTGGTATTAATTATATGTAGTTACATGATTCTTCCATCACTTTCTGTTGCTGTACTGCTTATTGCCACTAAAGATGTAAATATATTGTGATCAACACGTGCTTGTTTCATTTACAACAAAAATGAAACTTTCTTTTTGGTATTGCACAACGATAATAGAAAGGAAGAAACGCAAAAATATAGCAATAAATGAACTCAAAAATACCAAAAGTCAATCAGAAAATGGCTTTATTTTGATTGAATATTCTACATAGGTTAGTCCTCGCAATAACAGCCTAAAATTTCACTCTACTTGCTTTTATTTCTTATGTTGGTCTAGTCTGATAGTGACATCTGTTATCTATTAAAATGCCAATATAAAGTTTCACAAGCGTCTAGTATGGAAAAGTTTTAATGAATTTTTCGAACACCTCTATTTTCAAATGGATACTTAGAGCAGTCCAAAAGTAGTGGCACTGGTACTTTGTTGGCTTATAGAAAGCTCGAAAAAAATTTTCTTCTTTTCTAAAAAGATAGAACGTCTTTTGTTCTATTTTTCTATGGTATTTGATCACTATTCATCTGATATCATAGTAATAAAATTTTGATAAAACTGTATTTTGTTAATCTCTAGCTCGTTATTTTAGAATATAACGTGTGGAGCATTTTGTATTCTATTTTATTATCGTTTAACAAGTTATATTAAAAAAACCAAAATATACTACAAGATGCACTATGAAAAGCTCTAAATTTTCTGAAGGGTTTCTTAGTTTATATTTGCACTTTTTTGTTTTCAAAATGAGCAAAAGTCCGAAGAACTAAATTTCGATGTTGCGAAAACAGGACCTTTTCCTTTGTAACAGCCGGAATTCGTTTTTCCCGTGTCATCTTCTTATTACTTGATATGCTGATCAGAAAAACAAAATACACTACAAGATGCAATCTGAAAAGCTCTAGAATTTCCAAAGAACAATTATACGAAGACGACATAGGAAAAAACAAACACGGTTTTTCCAAAAGAAAAGATCCTGTTTTCACAACATCGAAATTTGGTCCTTCGGATTTTTACTCATTTTGAAAACAAAAAACCATAAATATAAAATAACTAACCTTTTATAAACTGCAGAGCTTTTCATGTTGTATCCTCTAGTATATTTTGTTTTTTTAATAGAGCTTGTTAAACGGCCAGAAAATGATAGAATGAAATTCAAAAGGGCTTCATCCGTTACAATCTAAAATAATCAGCTAGGTGTTAACAAAAATAGTTTTATCAAAATTTTATTACTATGATATTAGATGAATAGCGATCAAATACCATAGGAAAATAGAGCAAAAGACGCTCTATCTTTTTAGAAAATTTTTTTTTGAGCTTTCTCTAACTAAACAAAGTACCAGTGCCACTACTTTTGGACTGCCCTAAGTACGTTCACTTACATACCGTTGTAAATCGCGACAGAACAGGAAAAAAAGCCGTGATATAGACGAATATAATCGTAAAAGCTACGGCAGAATGAAAGAACAAGTATATGATAGAAGGCGTAAAGAACATCTTACGTTATCATATACATTGAATATAACAAAACGAAATAAATGATTTTTGAAATTATTTTTCTTGAAGTAAATTTTCTCGCATATTTTTTTTCTATAGTATATCATTATCCACTTCCTAGTTTTAGTGTGTTCTAGTGTAATAATCTTGTTGACTTTTTGATTAAATTATATTAATCTATCAGCTGTGTTTCACTTTCATACATTTATTCTATCAAAAGCTTCGATGGTTCATTAGCAATAAATAATACAAAAAAATATAAAAATATATACAAATACATCAGAAAATAACGATACATTTTTTAACTGGTAGTTCTATTTAAGAATAGTAACATAGCAGCATTTTCTGATGTTAGTCTCGAACGTCTGTTCGAAGTTAAGTGACCAATCGCTGAAAACATTCGTTCTGATAGTGCACTTGTACCAGTACTACATAAATAAATATTTGAATGCTAGTTGTGATAATGTAGGAAATTTTGTTTTATTAGCATTTCACCATTCGAGAAGATTTTCATTTCGATGAATTTCTCGTTCATTCTCATACATTAATAATTCACTATCACGACTATTTGTTGGTATAACGACATTATTTATTATCATAGTGTCAAATAGATGAAATACTTTCTTTTTCTGTTCAGATTATTGAACACTTGATCGAGATGCAGTTGAGGTGTTCCCGAATGAAATATTAAATTCTTCCTGCAAGCATAAGTATGCCAGATTTCTACCGTCAAATGCTCGTAATTGATTTAGTAAGTTAATTTTTCATTTTGACCTTGATACAATGAACGATTAGGAAACGGAAAATCTTTTCAACGTGGATCCAACACTGTTATTGTTCAAAATGACTACATTCTGAAAAGTTGAGACATACTAGGTTTTGTAGAGCAAAATCTGCTCCACAGAACCCTATATTTGGTTTCTTGTTTAAATTCAAAAAGCCTGAGAATAATTCGATACAATACTATACACTATATTTGACATAGAAATAGTTGAGTTTCTATGATTAAATAGTTTGAAATTGTATCTGTAGAAATTGAAAATGATATAGAACATTCGCTTGAGCAAGAAAATATAGTCTAGAGTACTATAACATTTGATGTCTACTATCATACTTCTCATACGATCTTCGGGAGTTAAATGTATGAAATGTGCTGAATATAGCGCCATGTACTCAGCTATTGAATTAATTCTAATGATCAGAAAGAATTATTGTGAAGGATCCATATTAGATATGATCCACATATTAGTAGTTAATCTATGGATATATTAGTCATCTTATTTGTTATGTATGAAAACATTTGCTGATTCAAACAAAATTTCACAAAAATTCTAAGCATACCATACAAAAAGAAAATATGATATTCTCATCCTTTTCATGCTGGTTTAACTCAATTCGATTTGAAGCCGTCACATCCTGTGGGTCGGAAAGTAATCAACGAATGTGAACCTGTAGATTGTTCAAGACACAGATCATCTCTAATTCGGAATGAACGTCCGTAATAATCAAAGTTGGTGACATAGTATGTCAAACGTGCTTCAATATTTTACTTGATCTGATACAAACATGCCTCGATGCAGAACTGGTACTTGTACAAGTTCCAGACTCAGAAAATCCTCAACTTCCATCATTAGATGAACAACTGAAGAGAGGTTTAACAAAAGAAAAACTAAATCGTATATTTCAAGTACTCAACATAAAACCAATTCGACATGAGTAAGTTTATTGTGACTTTTCATTTAAAATCTGTAAGCATGTTTAAATAGTCGAAGACTTGAATAAATTTGCCAATAAGCTGACAACGTTTATCGGTATCTACAGCATTTATGTGATGTACTCGAACATAATAGTTCTCAACTGCACGATCTGAATTCTCATTTACTTGAAATTGATGAATCGAACGAACTATTGAATGGCCAAAAAGTACTTTTCAAAGAAAGCAACGATTTAGAACAAACTTAGTTAATGGCAATTGTTCAAGTAAATTGGGGTCGAATTATGCTTTCTAAATGGTTTGAATGCATCGATCATCATGCTCATGAAGCCATTTTATTCAGTCGTGAAAAGAAAGTTCTGGTTTTTCCCGAATATTCTTGAGGAAATAAATTTCTCGGCCATGAGACAATTCCATTAGTCGTACAATTTTACCTACAAAATGATATTAGCTGTATGTCATCAAATACAAAAGATGTAATTAAAATAAAAAATGAACTTATGCCCGTAAAATTCATGGAAATGGCTGTTCGTGAAACTTTACAAAAATTCTATGCCGATTATCCATGTATAAAGGTCGACAAATCTTCCTTCTACGATCTCAAATCTTGTCAAGTTACATTACATTGTCCATATGATAACATGAGTATATTGCTGCAAGTAAGTCTATGCAATATTACTGATGAATAAGATCAAATTACTCCTTCTAACTTGATTGATTCAGTTGTTTGTGAGTACCCTGAGGATGATGGTTTCTTACATACTTGCAATCGGTGAAATAATCGATATCCGTCATCAGTTCTCCAATGTCATTTCAACATTATTAATGAAGATGATGAGTGGGCATGGTCAATTTGAAAATCAACCAATAAAAAAGTTGGACTTTATCACATTCATGGTTCAATAACATCATAACTTAATGAAATTAATGGACAATGAAAGACATTTCTTATTCATAACTATCTCAATCGGGAACAACAAGCTTACATTAATAATCTTTGATTAATATCTAGTGATATATATATGTCACAGTACAGATCGATTTTTCCGAAAATCATACATTGATTGGACCAAGGGAAAGTACAAACTACGCTATTTACTATTCACGTTAAAGTCCGGATAAACCATAAGAAGATGGTCATCACACAGCTTTTGTTTATTGCGCTCAACATCTAATTGTTTAATTTGTAAAGAAACATTATCCTCAAATAAGCAAAGTCAATTATTTGACGTAATCTTAGCATCAAATCCTAAATAAAACTGTTTTCATGGTTTTGGTGATAAGTGAGCATAGCAAAGGGCCTTCCTATCGAATAGGAGTCACTGTCAAGTACAGTGCCAATCGATCCATACTAACATCGGATGCAACACTTTTTTCTGTGGAAAATTTTTTAAACTGACGAAATAAATCAATGAAGACGCTGCTAAATTGAATAACACGAATAATCCAACAATTAATGCTCATTATTTGGATACGAAGATCATTGACGACGTCACCCAAATTCTACTTTCGGATCGATTTAAATATCTAAACGGTAATACATGTAATTTTTATGAATTACGAATAAAATTTTCTTCTAGGATGAATCAAAAATATTCGACAATTTCATCAACTCGATCCCAAAGATGAGTTTATCATTCTATGCCGAAAAACATCAAAGTCATTGATTTTTGAAGAGTTCATCATTCAAAGCAATAAAAAAGATGAACAGAAGAAATATTTTATGGCGAATTAAAACAATAAAAGACATTGTAATTGGCCATATTATAATTCTTGAACATGGTGATAAACAATATCTTGCTACAGTAGTATAAATCAATGAGATCCAGATGAAGGTCATAGCACAATGTTATGAACCATTTCTTTCACTTTCAATACACACCAGGTGCTTCAACAGAATGGGAAACAATGTAAACATTTCGCAAAAAATTATTGCGTCACTTGTTCATTAGCCAGTTTTTGGGAAACGAAATCAGTTGGTACACTCGAAGGAACAGTTTATGGACATGGAAAAGTTCTGTACTTGCAAACATGATCATTATCTGATCGTATAAGAATCATCATCGATAATGAGCATATAATATAGAGAGAAAACGACTTTTTTGACTGCAATTTTTTTAGAAATAAAACATAATTTCTATATAAAATATGACAAGACCTTACTATAGTGCTATCAATGATACGTAGTTGGCATCAAGAAGTGCTTCAATACTCACAAATTATATCTTCTTGCTCAAATAAATGTTCTATATTATTTTCAATTTGTACAGAAAAAGTTTCAAAAATATTTAATCATAGAAACTCATCTATTTCTATGTCAAATATAGTGTATACTATTGTATTGAATTTTTCTTCATCTTTTTCAATTTAAACTGGAAACCAGATATAGGATTTTGTAGAGCAAACTTTTCTCTACAGAACTTACTATGTCTCATCTTTCCAAAATGTAGCCATTTAGAACAATAAGGATGAACTTTTTGTGCTGATTATTTTGATACAAAAATTTTTTAGAATGGCTCAATTATAGACAGTTCTAGGGTCAAAATATTGTAAAACCATAGTTTCAGATTTTGGAAGGATTTTAACCATAGTATGGAAAATAGTTGGCTGATCGACAAAAATTTTGTTACCACAATAATCAGCGGAAAAAGCTCTGCAAAATCCATGATTTAAAAAAAAAAATTGAGGACGTTGTGTTTTTTGTGGTTCGCTACCTATGGAACCATTCGTACGTCTACACAATTTGATAGAGCTCCAAAAGTTCAAAATAATATTAACTGTAATCCTCAAAAAGAAGGAACAAATTTGTCTTTTTTCAAAAGCTACATCAACCTACTTTCGATTATTTTTATTCAAACTAAAAAAAGCTTTAAAAAACTATAACTAGAAAATACTAATGAAAAGCAAAATACGAGTTGCACTAACAATGAAAAGATTATAGTAGGATAATGATTTATATAGCATGAATAAATAAACTGTTTTGAATTGTTCGTTTGCTTATTTCGATTTGATTAGCACACCAATAAAATAGTTTGAGCATAACAGGAACTATTGCTTTTCCATCGCTAAAACAAAAAAATTAACAGATAGAATCTTTTGAATGATCTTACAAATTTTTGAATTTGAGTAGTTTGCACAGAATATTTTCATGTAGTTTTTGAGGAACTTTAGCGATTATTTATGTTTCGAAAAATGAAAGTATTATAGTACACGTTAAGAGTTGTATTTTGTTTATTTTCTGGTCTCAGAGTATAGCGAACGAATAAGCAGAATAAAAGCAATCAAAATAATGGAAAAGACCCACTCTTAAGGAAATTGTGAGGACGCTCGTACTGTCGGAAAGTGTAAAAGCACATCTCTTACAATGAATAAAAGAGACATTGCATCAAATTCTACTTTTATGAAAAACTTGATATAAATCGATCACAATTTCGGTTTTAATTGACCGATCAAATCTTGAAAAAACTATCTAAACATATACTTTGATCATTTTGTGTCCCGACATATTCAATTTAACATATTAGGGCCAAATCAAAAGTGAATGCAATTTTTTTAAATGTTTGATGAGCTAAAGAGTCAGAAATATTTTTCTAAAGTCTTTTAGATTCAATAAAACACTAAGAACAAGAGAGCAAACTAATTGTTTTACTTGCCGAATATTTCGATATAATTCCGATTTTGTTTCTTTGATTTCTGCATAGTTATGAGAAATTAGACCATACTTCTTATTTTGATTTTAGCAGATTATTTGGTAGACCCTTCATGAAAATTTCAGCTCTTAAACATGCATTGTTCGCGAGAAAATAGTATTTTACTCGAAAAATGTACCGGCATAATTTTTGTGTCATAGTAACTCAAAGGATTAAGATGAAACTACTAAAGCGTATTTAAAAGCTAATTCAAATTTCTTTTTTCTGTTCGGTAGACTAAAACGCAAAGAGGATGCGGATATTATGGGCACCTTTACATTTCTAGGATATGGATGTCATGTATTGATGAAGGTCTCCATATGGTCATTAGATTTTCCTTTTCAAAAGCTTTCGGTTGATATATAATAACAATATATAATTTGTCATTGCATGATTTTATTTTATCAAAATATTTACGAAAACTATTTATCTTATTGCATCAAAAAATTTTCGAATAAATGCGTCTTTTTTCGAAACGAAATAATGACAGTTGGGAGAATGTTTCACTCATACACAATCAATGAAGTTCTATCGAATGCAGAATTCAACTAGTCTTCCTATTCACTTATATTTTTTTTAATTTCTTGCATCAAAACTTACAATACGAGTGCAATTCATCCGCCTACGTAAGTTGGACTTTCTACATTACATGAGGAATGGCTTCTGTGAAAGATGAATAATCTATATAATTTGTTTGCCTGCTGAGTAATTTCGATCTTTACTATATTCCCTCTTTCTCCTAATATTCCTCTACTTCAGTTGTTGCCATACTTTTCCACTTCATTCTTCTTTTTACAGTTGTTTCTTTTACCATCCAAATTCTTTTAATTGGATGTTGATTTCATCAATACAGACAATTGTAGCTTGCAATCATCGACTCAACATCGTTTTCTTATCGGAACAATATATATTATCACTATGCTTTGATGTTCAATCTGTTTTGGTGTTGGTAAAGAACTAAGCCGCCAAATATCTTGTTGAATCCTGTCATAATGTTTAGTTGACGAACTGGTTCAAATGTCAGCTCTCAACTATATGAAAGATTCTAGGAAATTCCGCGATGTGAGATTTTTAATCCACTGAGAAATATCTGTCAAAGAAAGGAAGAAAAATTTATCTCTTTGAAACTTAAGCAAATATTTTATAGATACGTTTCACAAAAAAACTCTTGAAAAGTGGCTATACAAAACGTCGTCGAGTAGAATCAAAAAAACTACCCCTCGATATTAAAATTTCTATCATGTCTGCTATGAAAGACCACAGTTTTTCATGTATAAACGACAGCTTAAAACACTTTTTGATTTAGATGACGGAGGAGTGTGGTTTAAGTGACATAGTTTAAGTTTGTGTGATTATAGTTGCTGTCTTCTATAAGTAAACACTACAAATTTATTTTATAATGAAATAATGCTCTTCGTCAATTTAGCGTCGAGCGATTTCATTTTCACTGAACATTACTTGGTCGTATTGCAAAAACAATAATTATTAAGTGTAGGTAAGCTTCAATTTGGAAATCAAGTTGGGAACTGGTAATCTGCATCAGAAATATGTGTTGTAGGCTCAATGAAAATGTCATCTTCACCCTTAAATTAATATAGGAGGTATGAGTTGAATAAGAGCTAGAAACGACAAAAGATTGAAATATTAGAGATGAACTGAAGGAAAACTACTCTCCAAATTTTTTTTTCATTCTGTCTTTTATTTCAAAAGGTGTAATGTCTGATGGGTTCTCCTAATTAGTAAGCAAATTTTTCGTATAATTACTTCACACTTCTACAAAGACAAATTACTGGGTACGAGTCAGAATGAGCCAGCTGAGTCCATCTACGTGTACTCATTATATTAGCCAGTAATACATATGTACATAAAAATCCATGTGAAAGAAATAAAATAATGAACCTCGTTAAGTAACTACGTAATTGTTTATCTATTCAGATGTTCTCGAAATCAAACAACTCGCACGTCGACATGAGTACGACAAAAATAATGAAAAAGAATAAAAACATGGGCTTTCAAGTAAGAACTTACAATATGAAGAAGTTTAATTTAGGAAATTTTTCAAACAATTGACAGAAAACACCAACATCTTTAATTTAGAAATCTCTACATATGTATTTTCGTTCCATCTAATCAAATCACAAATCAAAAATTGTTTTAAGAACAGCTTTATCTTAAACATGCTTTTCCGATATAGAGATGGATAATAGTGAGAGAGACAAGTGATGAGAGTTATAAGGATTTTTGTCGCATTCATGTTTTGTATCAGATCGTAACATCGAACAAACAAATGAAATCTATGAAGGAACTGTTATTTTTGACAAAACTTTCAACTTTTGCTCTTCGACAAAATGTGAATTTGTATCTCCAGATATTAATAGAAGAAAGACAGATTAAATCAGTCTTCGCAATGACTAGTAGCGGCACTCATTGATCTTTTCGTTACTATATTTATCCTAGAATTTCAAAGGACAAAGGTCCTTATAATAAATAGTACTTCAAATCCTCATTTTCATCTTCTTAAAGAAAAGGAAAATATTAAAGCTTGTTTGTATTTGAATTTTGCATTCTGAAATTTCCACAGGAGACTCTAGAGTTCCGTTGCTCATAAATATCCACTACATGTAGAAACATATTCAAGATACTATCACACTCATCTTTTCACACACTCGTAGTACTTACCCAATGTACGTAGCGCCCATGCTTGCCAACCAACTTTATGATGATGCTGTGGCGGATAAACAGTACAATGACGATATATGCACCATCGGGTGCCTAACTGCCAGTCTACTGCATTGCATGTATTTGTTGCTTCACAACCAGAATGGCATTCATTTAAGTCTTTCACGACTTTGTGTCCAACAGCTCGACATCCTGATCCGTCGATAACAGCATCAGATTCTAACAGTTTCCAAGCTAAAAACAAAAGACTTTAAGCTATTCCTAACGAACAAATTTTATGCTCAAAACAGAAATGTACTCATCAGTAGTCTCACGATTTAAATACACAGAGGACATTTTTTTATTTTGTCCCATTGTTGATTTTCATAGTTTCTAGTCAAGCTCTTAAACCTATAAAAATAGTATAAAATACAACGCCTTTTATTCTGTTGTCTATTCTTTATTCTCTGCAGATGTAAAAATATGACAACAGTTTCAAGAAAGATTTATGTTTGAAGAATTTGTCAAACCTTTTTACAAGTATTGCTGGCAAAGCTCATCCTACGATATGTATAATGAATAGTCAGTGAAATTCAAACAAGCAATTAAAGTTCTATAAAACTTGTAAGAAGTGTATTAGATTCGTTAAAGCAAAATCTATAACTTCACATAAATTAAAGAATTTTATTCTTTTTTCGTAATAAATTATATGTTCAACATTGATCGTCAGCAACGCTTGAACTAACCTTTTGTGACTATTTTTTCGAATTTTACTAAAATACTATGTCTATCAGCTAACAGCTAGGTTTTCAATCAATGTGAATTGAAGAAAATTCTTTATATCGTAAGTAAATCATTGTCTATTATATCATATATTGAGTAACCACATCACAAACTACAATGAATATGTCGAGAGTATGTCCAATTAAACTAGAGGCACAAACTTTTTCATATTGAGATCAGATAAAATTTTCTATTGTTTAGTCTACATCGAGAGTGCGTCATTCAGAAGTAATCATCCTTTACGTATGATTAAAAACATAAGTAATAGATTCTTTTTCTTTTCGCTCGTTCAGACGTACAGATCAATATCTCTGCTACACAATTCAATGAAAATAATAGAAACATGCTATATTATTGAAATGAAACGAAGTTCTTTTTATCGTTAAGATGTCTAAAGACCATCGTTTCTCATTATAGACGAAGCAAATAATATTTAATATGATCAAATTTATAGAATGTGAAAAAGATGTTTATTTAATTAGGTTAAATAATAGACATGATCACGTCAAATCTATTCTTCATATTTCAGTGACATCAGCTGAAAGACTAAATGGAGGAATAAGAAAGGAAATTTTTAGAAAAACAAAACGATCTAATTAAATTTTAGAAAAAAAGAGAATGACAAGAAGCAAGCTAAAGAAGTTACAGCAATTCGGCCTATTCTTCAGCTTCGAAATCCATCTACCAGATTATCACCATTTTCAGTTGCTGCTACTGCTAAATCACACTACGACAACATTTATATCTATTGCTAAACTGTCACGAAAACGCAGTCATTCTGGACCCTCTTCTGTTCCTTTGACGGAAGATCAAAAAGGAAATATTTGATAAGCCTATTTGTTAGAATAAACTATTTAATATATGCACACTATTAATAGTTACCATGTTCATCTGATATCAGCTGAGTGAATCTACTCAACTACATACAAAGTTCTCACTTGAATTTTGAATGAAGATCTCAATTTTTTCGATTCGTTCAACTTGATCATTCTTTCATTGAATAGAGAAAGCAGGTTTTCCAAATAAAAGAACATCAAATGTTGTTATGTTCTTCAATCCTTCATTTTATATGACAGTTTGTGCACGCTGTTTTGCAAAAAATTGATAAACTTCCAAATAATCCAAGGATTGTTTTTAGATCAAATGAAAGATACTGATATTGATCGTCTGTGACAAAGTAATGACAAAGATGCGATAACTCTTTGTTACAAGGTATTTATACTAATTTTTCCCTTAAGTACAACATCTTGATGTTTCTGCGTTGATCAGTATGTAAGACTTCCATATATTATCTACTGATATATTTAAATGCAATGAAGAATACAGCATAGATTGAATATACTGCTTCTCTTCCTTGAAAAGAATTCGGTAATGACTAGTTTTTCTCATTTCAATTATTACGTATCACCTTACGAAAACATGCTAAAATCAGTACACATATTATACAACGAATCAATATTCAAATCATAAGTGTCCCTGGTCAATGCTAAATAACTTCAGATTGCTATGAAAAATCTATCCAAAAAATCGTGTGAAGTTGATAAGGCAAATAAATAATACAATATCTTCAAATTTAAACCACGTATTTGTAGCATGCTCGTTAAACATTGCTTACCAACCATTATAGAGTTAATATGACTGAGGTTGAAGCGTCTTGTACGAGATAACAATGTTAATATTCGGCTTATGAGGGAACATATTTACATGTTCAAGCATTTTAGAGCCCATCTTTTGGTCATGAGTAGATCTTGATGAGGTATGAAAAGCCTAAAAGAGATTCATTCTCTCACGTCTTTATTCGTGAGATATTGAATTTTGAAAAAAAGATTTCCTGAGATCTGAAATTGTAAGCAAAATCGTACTTTCGAATTTTGACCTCAAACTTTGCCTACATTCAGACCTTAGTTAGACTAGATAGTGCACAAAACTTCACATTTTTAGAACGTAGTTATTTGGAGATATGAATTTAATAAAAGATATGGCCTTTTTTATAAACGTTGAGATAATATAAATATCTTGAAAAATTTATGTCCCCAAAAAACTACGTTTTAAAAATGCGAAAATTTGTGCATTATCTAGTCTAACTAGGGCCTGAATGTGGGCAAAGATTGAGGTCAAAATTCAAAAATACGATTCTGATTACAATCTCATCTACTTATGACCAAAAGGTAGGCTCTTAAACGCTTGAACATGTAAATATGTTCCCTCGTTAGTGGTGTTCAACAATTAGCACAAAAATTGAATGCTAAAATTGAAAGCAGTTAAGACTAGGATTTACATCAATCATATTTATAATATCAATAAAACATTCGAGAAATGTAATAATTTTATGGAATAACTCAAAGAAAATCTGTGAGATGACGGTAACGACAAAGAACGGATTCTGACGTCGAAGAAATAATTGATTAATAAAAAAAATATATTTTGGTTTTGTTCTTTTGTGTTATCTACGATTAATTTCAAAAATGACCACATACCAAATTCAACATATACGATTATGTGATATAATATGAGTAGCATTAGTTTTACACAACAAACAATAATTTACTTATGATAAAAAAATTCTTTCCAATTCAGTGATCGAAAACCTCACTGTATGCTAATAAACATAGAATTTTAATAAAATTTAAAAAAATAGTCACAAACGCTTATTATGAGCATTATTGACAATCAATGTTAATCATATAATTTTTTACGAAAAGAAAATAAAAGTTTTGAATTTATGTAGAGTTATAGATCTTGATTTATCGAATCTAATGCACTCCTTACACTTGAAATTTCATTCACTGCTCATTAGACCTACGAATTAGTTTTATTAATATCATATAGAAAAGTGTAGAATGCTCATCTCTTTCTAATTGTGAAAAGTGCAGATCGCTAATTATTTTTATTGAGAAGTTATTCAAAAAATTTAATTACCTCTGTTTCATTTTAAAATGAAAAATAGTTTTGATTTCTAACATTAAAATTCTGCTGAATTTTATAAGATTTCAATAAATCTGGTCTAACGGATAATTTATACAATCAAGGTAATGATTATTTCTCAGTCATTTATAAAGGAAATTGTATTTCTTCTTTATCGAGGAAAGAAAAACTTTGATTATTCAGTCACTTATATCAACACTATTGACATTGCTCTCCTTAAGTTCATTCTTTATCTTTCATATTATTCATATAAGTGATAGTACAACCAATGATATGTGTGATATTTGATATTTCTCAATGATAAAACACTTACGACTGCAAATTTTCTTATCATTACAATAATCCATAAGACAATCGGATGAATTCTTGCAAGTCTTCGTATTTGGACATTTAGGACATTTACTACCACCACAATCAATATCAGTTTCATCTTGATTTTTTATCTTATCACCACATGTTTCCGAGTCTAAAGTAAAATCGATTATCATATTTTAAATTTAAAACTTAAATAATTACTTATGCATATTTTGTCTTTGCAAGTTCCACTAAGACAATCAGATGGTTGATTGCAACTCTTCGCATTTGAACATTTAGGACATTTACTACCACCACAATCAGTATCACTTTCATCTTGATTTTTTATTTTATCATCACATGTTTCCGGGTCTAAAGTAAAATCAATCGTTATATTTAATATTTAAAACTTAATTAATTACTTATGCATCTTTTGTCTTTGCAAATGCTACTGAGACAGTCGGATGGTTGATTGCAACTCTTCGCACTTTGACATTTAGGACATTTAGCACCACCACAATCAATATCACTCTCATCTTGATTTTTTATTTTATCATCACATGTTTCTGGAGCTAAAATAAAATCAATTATCATATTTTAAATTTAAAACTTAAATAATTACCGGTGCATTTTCTGTCTTTGCACGCGCCACTAAGACAATCAGATGACTGATTGCAAGTCTTCGTATTTGAACATTTAGGACATTTACTACCACCACAATCAATATCACTCTCATCTTGATTTTTTATTTTGTCTTCACATGAAATAACATCTAAAGTAAGGCCGATTATCATTAGATCCCCTCCAGTGTCAATTCAGAACTGCAGACTAAGTAAGCTAGTGAATATGCAGAGTTTCAATGGATTTTCTTTTTTTGTTCATTTATATATGTGGTTCGATAGAGCGTAAAAAAGTGATCACAAATATGCAAATATTATTTTGATTCAACAGCTATTTGGCTGAGAAAAGCGATAAAAATTTTGAATCGCTACAAATATTATACATGCAGCTACATCGTGCTTCCTTTATAGAAATTGTTAAACTTTTTGAAAAAATATCATATTCTCATTCAGTATGAAAAAATGAGTAAGAAAATGTTACTTGATTAGATTTAAAGCTGAAAAAAAGTTTGAAAAAGTTTGTCTAAAGTTTATTAGTATACCCCCCTTACATAGAGATGAAATATTAATCATATAACCTTTAAGATATCTAATAACAATATCATTTATTTAGCCCAACACATTCTATATATACTAATCTCAAGAAACAAACAAAAATTGTTTCAAAATTTTTCATCGTTCATTTACGACAAGTGATATGGGACAATAATTGTCTATTATGGATGCTTTTACCGAATAAATAGATAATGTTTTCATGACAACTTATAAGTTTAATGTTTTCTTAAAATCATCATTAAATGTACATAAAATTGAATAGTTCCTTTTTCAAATTGCATTCAAGAAATCCAGACAAAGTGATACTCTCACTTAAAACACTTTATCATCCACCAACTACTGTTGTCAATAAAATCCCTGAATGAGGTCAAAAATTCGATTTTCAAATAAAATTCATAGTTTCAGATTTGCTCTTGTTAAAGCCTAAGCATATTTTTAGGCATTTTGACAACTAAGGGTTACTGATAATCAGTCCAAATATGAGTTAACAATCTTCAAATCAAAATCTTTCTGGTTTAGATCGAGTTTAGGCTCGCAATCAGTAAGTAGCTTTTCTTAACTATCATCCATGCATTTAGTATGCCGTAAAACTATTCACTATATGATGAGAATTTTTAAATTAGAATCGGAAGCTGAAATATTGATCTCAACTACAAATTTACTGTCATGAAGTTCTGTGTCCACTTTTCTTAATCATTGAAATGACGAAAATCAATAAAAATGAGCAAAAATATATCAGTTTCAGTGCTCCAAAAAATGATGAAAAAAACAAACAAAATCTGAATGAAAGCAGTCAATTTAGAGAGTTCAACCAAAATGAACTAGGAACGTTTTGTAGGTCCGACTTCAACACTACGCTACTCGCACAGTAGTGAAGTCCTAAAAATAGTTTTTAACTAACATTTATGATAATTTCTATCTAAGCACATGTTCTCATTAATCAATATCATGTCCACTTTGTTATTAACAATTCGAACTTGTTCACTGTAAACGTATGGCAGAGGTAGAAACACATAATATCTCAACGTTTACTTCATTTTCGTAAGACAAATCGGTCGATTCAACCATGTATGTTGTATGATTTATTCTGAGAAACTTCGATGTAACATACAAATCCCTTGCTTCCAATAGTGCGAAGTTTTCGCTGCATGATTATAATCATGTTATATCTATATATGCAGTCGAATGCATACATATTTATAGAAGAATCAGATAACTGACCTGGTGTTT
Organism: Macrotrachela quadricornifera; assembly: GCA_022393335.1. NCBI lineage: Eukaryota > Metazoa > Rotifera > Eurotatoria > Philodinida > Philodinidae > Macrotrachela > Macrotrachela quadricornifera. Next base: position 29,062 of record JAJEKB010019529.1, read on the forward strand.
TAGTTGTACTAGCGATTGTAGCTGCAGTGGCACTTATGACTTTAACGGTAGTTGTAGGTGTAGGTGTAGTGGCAGCTCCAGCTGTAGTAGCACTTGTAACTGCACCTAAACATTTAGTAACATCGATAAAAACCGTTTTATTGTGAACATATTGATACATTTTTGACAGATCATTATTATTTGCATTAATATATGCACTTTCTCTTGTTTATTTTGAGAGTGCCTTATTACAAAGCAAACTATTACTAAACAAGATTACAGATAAGCTAGAATCTATAATGATAAGTTTCGCTCAAAACTTGATTATTATCAAAAACGGTATGAAAACCATTGAGCTTAATTATCTATGAGCTATTATATGCATACGAAAACTAAACAGAACATCTGAGTGTTTAATACTTAATCGAAAGCAGACTATTTACGACAAATACCTATTGATGTCATCAAATATTTTTTTGACTTTTTCTTGAGCAATTAAACCAGTATATATTGTTTTTTTACAGACGGTAAGATGAAGTGACTGAGATCTGACTTCTAACTTTTCAAACACTACCTTGAGATAGTCTCTAAAACTCCCCAAGGACTATCTAAGGTGAGTTTCTTTAACTTTTTCAGGTTGTTTAGGAATGATCGTTTTAGTTTTTCAAGATCTATTTAATGATGATATACTTGACCCTTTTAAGAGTATTAGTGAATGACCTTTACAACTTTAAACGATTTTGAGTAGATGATACTTTTGTTGAAAGCTTTTCTTGAGTATCATTTAGTTAACATCGAATTACAATAACTTTATCAATGCATTAATCTAACAGAAACAGATCAGCTACTGTAGCGTTGATTGTTGATACATAATATTAAGTTTTCTGTTTAAAACATTACTGACGGTAATGAGATCAATCGAATTAGCAAGAAGTAAACACAATTTCATGTCGATATTTCTCGTATTCAGAGACTATTTTTTTGAAAGCAATAGTTTTCTATAGAGCTTAACCAAGTGTTTTTATGATCGAAGTAAATAGCTTCCCATGGCACTTTCTTACTCAATCAAACTCCAGCAAGAATTTTCTGTTTATCAATCAAAACTTAATATACTTTTATTTCGATCAACTAAACAAAGTTGCGCTTATTAAAAACCTGCGAACACAATATTTTAGCTCCAAAATAGGGGTAGGACAGTTCAGTTCAGTTCGAAAGAACTGAACTGTTGGAACAGTTCTTTTGATAGGAACTGATCTGATTGTTCATACAGTTCCTTTGAGAGGAACTGGTTTGTCAGAACAGTACTTTTCATAGGAACTGTTTGAAATTTTTCCCAAAACAGAACAAAATTACTCAATACCCGGAAGTATTTTTCCCAAAACAGAACAAAACTGTTCTGTTTTGGGAATAATACTTCCGGTATTGAGTAATTTTGTTCTGTTATGGGAATACTACTTCTGGGTATTGAGTAATATTGTTCTGTTTTTGGAAAAATTTCAAACAGTTCCTATGAAAAGAACTGTTCTCACAAACCAGTTTCTCTCAAAGGAACTGTATGAACAATCAGATCAGTTCCTATCAAAAGAACTGTTCCAACAGTTCAGTTCTTTCGAACTGAACTGAACTGTCCTACCCCTACTCCAAAATAAAAGTTCCAATTCCGAAAACTTTATTTTTCCAACAAATTTGAACTTTAGAAAACTTTCATTTTATCTGAATGAAGAGTATTATGTGGAAACAACAAAGAATTGATGATGAACATAGTTGAAATGCTTCGTATAGCAATGGAATACGTTTAGATAATATGATTAAATTGTCATTCTATGTGATTGTTGAAATGTTATAACTAAAGATGATTTGCTTATACTGTATGGAAGTTTATAATTAATCTATGTAACGGGTGTTTTCTTCCATACATGCGACTCATTAATTTAAAAAATTAAGTTATTAATAGATGAGAAAGAAGACATTTTCAAGAGAGCTTATAATTTCAAGACCAGTCTTGATGTCAAACATTTTTATAGCAAAGTCGATTCAGGCAACTTGATACTACTTCGATGTGAGCAGTCATCCTATTCCGCGATGTTGAACATTAGGGTACTAGTTCCGCCTAAGGAACTAATTCCACCGATTCCGGAATTACACGAACTTTGAGAAGCGATTCCGGAATCGGTACTGGTTCCATCAATTCCGGAATTGGAAGGAATTGCTAGGAATTCCATCTGATTCCGGATCCGTTCACTATGATAACTTAGAAGCATACGATAAAGACTAATGCATATATGATTCCGGAATCAGAAGGAATTCCGTCTGGTTCCGGATCCGGAATCGCTCGTTTATGTTGAAGATTAACCTGCAATCACAATATCAAACATGAGGGTGAAGGCGACAAGCGATTCCGCTGAGCGATTCCGGAAACGGTACTAGTTCCATCAATTCCGGAATCGGAAGGAATTCCTAGGAATTCCTTCTGATGGCGGAATTGATGGAACTAGTACCGTTTCCGGAATCGGATGTAACTAGATCCTAGGCTGAACTGGTTCCGCTAATGTTCAACATTACGGAATAGGATGTATTCTCTTCGATGTGCAATCATTGATCAAGCTAATGATCATCGCTTGATTACTGTAAACTAAACCCTTAAGATATGAATATTTGTCAATTAGTTTGATTATTCATCTCGTTTAATTTTTACTATTTGATTATAAAATGCAATAAAAATTGAAAGTCATTATTTAGTTTCGTGTGTGTTTCTAATCATTCGATTAAACACCGCCAAGTGAAAGTATACACGCGCTTTACATTGTAATTAAACGTCGAAGTTTCTCGAAGAAAGTCAATGTTCAGTAACCAATTGATTAAAGAAATATCGTTTGAGAAGATTTCTAATACAAAAACACTCTCATCAAACTGCATAAAAATCTATATTGTCATAACCTAGCATGTATTTATGTAAGATAATGAAACTAGATAGTAATTACTTGACATCAACAAATCAATCGCTAAGTTTGAAGAGAGTATTACACAAAAATAATTTACAATTGGAAGATAACTATAGTTACACAACAACAATTGATCACAGAATGACAAAAACAACAGAGGAATTTAATTTGCATCTATATTTTCTTCTTCATTTTGTTACTTAAATTATCTTATTATTCACTTTTTCTTATCAGTCATTGAGAATTTATAACAAGACGTACATTAAAATAATTTCGTTAATCCATTTTCTTGTCTTTTCTTGGTTTATCTCATTGCCTCCTAGACTATATTTAGAGAATTGATGAGAATGATTTTCTCGAATTGTTTTCAGCTATCATCATCTGGTTATCCTCATCGTCTAAGAACATCAATGAAAATAAGTACGTTTAATTTAGTTTTTTCGTTATTCCCGTCGTACTCTAGAATCTGTCATAAAAACTAGATTAAAACTGTTTAGTTTGAGTATTTTTTCGACTGGTTTAGTTGTAGTTGTCAATCTTACTGACTTGGCATCGTAACAGTCGTTTTTTCTATAACATTAAAACTACTCAATAATCGTTTTGTTTAGTTGTTCTCAAATCTAAAACGACATTAAAAATAATTAGTAACTATTTGATATTTCTGTCACATGCTCTTAGTACCATTGGATATTCCTAATAATTCTTACATTTATCTCTTCATAAACTCATGAAAATATTGATGATGATTATGAAACATCTATATTTTCTTTTATAAATGCTTGATGATTGTCATTAACCGTTTTATAAACTGAATTATACACTTTTCATAGTGTTGAAGAGTCTGATTAATCTCATTGCATTCTCTTTCATAAACTTTTTATACGAATGTTAATGCTCATGTATTCCTTCATATACTCTTTCATGAATTGTGAATTCTATTAATAGTGCTCATGGACACTTCTATATATTTTTTTAAAATCATATGCTTGAATATGGTGTTCTCATCTATACTTTCAAAAAAAAAAAAACTTTTGAAGATTTTATGAGCATATACATGAATCTGATGAATCTTTACAAAAGATTTATGAAAGTATAAGATAAAAAAAACAATACCTTTAAAAATTTATAAATTTTATAAATACATTCATAAAATTTTAAGATGAGTATGTGAAGATGATATACTTCTTCATATTTCCTTTGTATACAGTTTATTAAAGAGTACATAAAACCTTCGTAAATAATATAAAAAGGTTGTAAATTTCTCTCTCAGTAAATTTTTAATTTATTTTACTAGTATCATCTTTGTCAAATTTGTTCATCATTTCTCATATTCTTTATATAAGTAAATATACAATCGATGATATAAGCGATATTTAACATTACGAATGATGAAAAACTTACCATCACATTTGTTGCTGTTGCAAAAACCACTGAGACAATCACAATTATCTTTGCAACTCTTTGAATTTTCACATCTTGGACATTTACTACCACCACAATCAATATCTGTTTCATCTTGATTTTTTATTTTGTCTTGACACGAGAAAGGACCTAAAATAAGAGAACTTCTCAAATTTAGAATTCGTAAAAATTTGATACGTACCAATACATGTGTTATTGTTACATATATGACTTTTACAATCACAATTAGCTTTGCAACTTTTCATAGCACCACATTTGGGACATGTGATACCACCACAATCAATATCAGTTTCATCATGATTTTTTAAATTGTCCATGCAACGAAGAACTAGAAAGAACATTAAAAGTTATTATTTTAAATTTTCTCTATGAAGTTTCTTAAATAATTCTATTTGAATTTCCACGAATACTTAAATATACATATTCTTATTTGAAGTTAGTTTTGAGTTTTAATATGTAGACTCATTCCATATTAACACTAGCAGCTGATGTGAAATTTCAGAACTAAAGCTTCTTAGATGATTACTGAGATATTTAAAATGATTTATTGTAAAATACATAGATACTGTTATCTGAGTAGGTCTATTAGGACATTGTAAATATATTGATCATTTTAGAATGCTTTAATTTATGTAAAGAACAAAACAGTAAAACTTATATCGTTAGACATATCAATAATATTTTCTATAAGCACAAAAAAAGTTTTTGAGAATACATATTATGAAAATCGACTTTGAAATGAAATTACAATAGATTCGTATTGAATATTTAATCAATAAAATATCGACAACAACTAACAGATTACGATTTTAAATTAGATTAGTAAAAAATATCAATAAAATTTATACTGAAAATCGATTCTTTGAAGAAAAATATGAAAACTCTAATTTAAAATATACAAAAAAAATTAATCAACATACTATTAGTATTTGGTGTGAAAGCTGCTCCTGAATTTGATGGATCGACTACCACCCATGTTCTACCTTCAATTAATGCCACATAACACCAAAAACAAAATGCTAGCCAAAATGGCCATATGTAACTAAAAAACAATGAAAAATTTGTGAAAAACCAAAGCTGTTTATTACTTCTGTTTATCAAATTATAAATGTTGATTATTGTTATAATACTATTAATAACTTCTGTCATAGAATTAAACTTCAAGCTTGGTATATATGTGATCTTTATTTTATCAAAAAGATACGTAGTTTTCTATGAGACAATGTCACAAATGTCATTCGTTGTTTATAATGCTTAATACGATTTCTTTATATCAAACAAGAGTTAAACTATTGAATACTAATAATAGCTGATTAAATTCATAAAAGATCGTTCATTTTTCTTTGTTTCAGGAAAATAATCATTTTTTTTTACATATCTACCATCGATTGAAGGTATAATACAATTAATTGCTTGTTGAATAACTCTAGAGTGCAAGAAGATAGAAACCTGCGGTTTTCAGTGGTCGAAAAAGGGGCTGGGCTAATTTTTTTTATGTGATGCTCATTCGTTTAGCTGGATTTTAAGTAATCACTTAATATTTGAAGTTTTCTCGGACAATAGCAAGGTCTTTTCCTTTACAGTATTTTAATATGAAAATGAGTTATTCAATGAAGAAAGATCGAGCTCGTTTGATCTAAACAAGAACAAACTCTGTATTTAATTCTGTTCAAAAGTTATAAGCATTTCACTGAGAGAATCGAAATCGGTCATTTGATTACTGATCAGTCTAACAAATATCCAAACGTAGGTATTTAGTCATAAATCGATTCATGTTATTTATTTTCATGTTCAAAATGATTTGTGGCAAACAAAACTAGATTTTCGAATTGATAATTTTATGCACTTCATTATGTAAAATGATGAAATTTCAAAGTCTGACTGTTTTTATGTCAGATCAGTTTGAGAATGAAAATAAATATTATGAATCAATTATCATGACTAAATACCTATGTTGAAATATATTTTAGATTGATCAGTAGTCAGATGACTGATATTGGGTCTCTCAGTAAAATAATAAATAACTTTTAAACAGAATTAGATTCAGAGTTCGTTCTAGCATAGATCAAAAGAACTCGATCTTCTTCATCGAATGACTCATTTTCGCATTAAAATACTATAAAGGAGAGATTTGCGCCAATGTTCAAGAAAAGTTCAGACATTCAATGACCACTTCAAATGCAGCTAAACGATTGAGTATTATACAGAAAATTAAGCTCAGTCTTCTCTTTCAATTAGTGAAAACTGCAGGCTTCTATTATTATGTATTCTAGAGTTATTTAATGAGTAACCAACTGTATTATATTTTGAAATGGAAAATATCTGTATTACAAAAGATCGGTAAAAATAGAAGAAACTCAATCATCAATGCATTTAAATGTCTATATTTATTAAAGTATATCTGATATTCTTGAATATTGTATTTTAAACATTTAAAAATGTATAGTTGCTTTAAAGGTAATTAAATGCTTAAAGTTCTATCAATAGTTGAAATGTTATTACCTGAACATGACAAAAGTTGTTTGAAAATTGAATTCAATTCAATAGAAAGAACGAAGATCTGAAACGAATCTGAAATGAATTTAAATTCTAGTTAAATATAGACAAAAGTATTAATAACTAGTGGTAGCACTCGCCGTTGCTCGGAAAATCTCCATACTGGAAACTGACCATGTCAAAAAACGACAGAAGATGTATCGAAGGCTTGCTTAATATCTTTTCATCTGTTATTACTACATATCTCGCCGTGCATACACTTGTATTCATTTTTAAATCGGATAATTCAACAAATAGTGTGGAGATGTGACTGCCTTCCTCTTAACTCATGCGTATTGTCATACTTTATGCCAACACTCAGTGCAAAAAAAACGACACGAAGAGGTGAATATTCTAACAATGGCAGCAAATGCTCCGAAGTTTTTGAAAGATTGGGAAAAATTGCAATGTATCATAGCCTGTGTGAAGTTTCAGCCGAATCCTCTCGCCAGTCATCCTGATTCCCTCTCGATCTTCCTCAAGGGCTAAGAGTATGTCATGAAAAGTTTAGCACCATTAGCTCGTGCGGTGTCCAAATACATAAAAAACAGGCAGATAGGCAGACACAACTTCTTTATATATATAAATTATGAATTATGAGTAATGAAATTTTATCTCGCTTTTTACTTTCTTTATTCGATGGATATTTTTAATCATATAGTTGCATTTCATCTTATACATTCTATTCGTTTTCTTTCGATTATTTTAACATGTCACATGATCAATGGCAAAAAGCACATGTTTTTATAAACTTCCATTTTTGAATTATTGAGAAAAGAATAAACGCACAAATTCCCTGAAAAGAACATTTACTGTAGTAAATCCAACAATAGGAGGGACAAGCATCTCCCTTAAGATGAAAATTTTGGATCAAAACTACCGTATGACTTTCCCCTGGACGAAATGGTATTTCATGCAAAATTTCATTGTATTTGCTCGTACTGTGTCCAAATGCATGAAGAACAGACAAACAAACTCTCTTTATATATGTAATAAAAATACACACGAAATATCCCAAAACTATAGCGCTCTCCTATCCAATAGTGAAAACAATAAAGATTCCTTCGCCCAAAGAAAAATTCATTTTCGATCTAAAATCAAACCTATAAACATCTTGTAGCAATCTATCATGTTTGAAATTTCTTTGAATTTGATCAATTAACTTTAACATATAAATTGAAAAACTTTTGAATTTATCCCATCTCACAATTATAGGATCTATCTCTCTCCACAAATAAAAAAATTCAATAAATATTATTTTTCCAACTCAACTAACTTTTTTCAATATCCATTCGAAAAAGAAAACATTCAATTACACTCTTAAAAACAGCAAGTTTACCAGAACTATATTAACTTTCCTATTGTTTAAGAAACAAAATAATAGAAAAGTTATATCTCAAAAATATTATTTTATAGTTTACGAAAAAAAGAATCTTTCACTTCTTTATTGTAATGAGATTCAATTAAATCTATACTAATGAATAGAGCATCAATGACTCTATATGTATTGACAAAAGACTTTGAGAATACTAGCAATTGTGAAAACGTGTCCTAGAAATATTGGAAAACTATTAAACTTGTGTATTCATAGAAAATAATCCTAATTTCATATAAGAACGTCGACATAAATTTATTAGGAGGACATCAATAGGAAGCCCGAAAAATTCTACACAAGATAAGATGTTTTTCTATTTCCGTATATTAATTACAAAAAATTGAGGATATGTTCTAATAATGAAGAAAGGATAATGGTTTGTTCTATTGCGAGAAATCAAAAAAGAAATATTTTAAACATTTAGAAATGAATGATGATTTCTTTCAAATACAGAAGCTTAAGACCTTTCGAAAATCTTTAAGATATCTTTTCACAATTACTAGTACTCTCAAGGTCATTTTCCAATACTATAGAGTCTATGTAAGCATCGATACTCTATTCAATAGTATATTTTTAATTGAATCTTGTTACATTAAAGAAGTGAAACATGTCTTTTTCACAAACTATAAAATAACATTTTTGAAATATAACTTTTCTACTATTTTGTTTCTTAAACAATAGGACAGTTAAAATAGTTTTGGTAAATTTATTGTCTTTCAGCATGCAGTTGAGTGTTTCGTCTTTTGAATGGATACGTAAAGAAATTAATATTCATTGAATACTTCTTTATTTGAGGAGGGGTTAATGCTATAATTATGAAATGGGATAAATTCAAAATTTTTGGAATTTATTCGTTAATTTTACTTGATTATATTCAAAGGAATATCAAAAATGATATGTTGTTACTATGTGTTCATAGATATTATTTTAGATTGAAAATGAATTCTTCTTTAAGAGAAGAAATCTTTGTTTTTTTTTTGAAAATAAGATACGTGAGTACTAGAATGTTGGAACGTCGTATATAAGCATACTGCTGTTAGAATACGAATAGATTTAGTTTTCATGAGATAATATTATGTATACATACTCGTGTTTGAAATGGAATAGAATCAGTGTTAGCTATACATACTTATATATACATCTATTAGAAAAAAAAACAGGTTTAGGGTAAGGATGACATCGTTATATGTACACCTACATATCTTTACTAAAAGAGGAATACATTTAGTGTTAGCTTGACATAGTCGAATATATATCCATACATTCTCATGTTAGAATAGAAATAGATTTAGTTTTAACGGTACAAAATTATACATATACACGTATATGTATACATGCTGCTGTTAGAAAAGGAATAGGCTTAGTGTTAACTTGACATCATTATATATTCTAATATATATTTCTACTAGAAGAGAAATAGAGATAGTGTCTTTCATAACATAGTTACATATATATTTCTTCATACATATCCATCTTAGAAGAGGAATGAATTTAGTTCTTGTGGTAGAAAATTATACACATACAGATATAATGCTTTTAGAATAGAAACAGGTCTAGCGTTAGTTTGCCGTAGTTATATATGTATACATACATATCTTTACTAGAAGAGGAATAGATTTGGTGTTAGGCTTTAGGTAGGTATGTATATACACATATACATATCTCTGTTAGAATAAGAACAGGTTGAGTGTTAGTTTGCCATAATTATATACACATATATATTTTTGCTAGCGGACAAATAGATTTAGTGTTAGCTTGACATAGTAATAGAAGATATTCGGAAATTCATTGACCAAATATTTTTTCGTATACCTTTGCTTTTCAATAAACTTTATTAAATAATTTTTAAAATAATGATGAATATGTAGAGTATTTATCCATATATAATTTAAAAGTATTATTCAAAGAGTAGTATCTCCTATCGAAATAAAAAAAAAGTTAATCTATTTTCTATTTCCAAAATAGAATTATGCAATATTCTTTTTTTCTTTTATTATTTTAACTTCCTGAATTATATCAGACATTTTTAAATATATTAAATAATATTACAATGCAATTTTTTTTACATTTTTGTGAATATGCCGATTTTGTCATTATATTTTTCAGGAAAACAGATCAAAACATTTTTTGTTCTACGTAAACTTCGTCAAGTCTTGAGAGAATATGATCAAGTCTAGACTTGAATGCAAAAATTTTCTATTGGTGTTATTTTACGAACTAAGTTCATAAGTACTATTCAAAGTTATTAGCTCTAATCGGGATACCAAAGTTTCGCGTTTTTTTTAATCATAAGATTGAAGAAAAGCATAAATACTTTTGTGACTGATCTAGAATGTATTGCACTTTGATCGATACTCAATACAATATTTAATCTAAAGTTTTATTTGTATTTCATTGAAGTTGTTCGATAAAAAGTTTCATAGTATACTCATCGAATATAAAGTAAAAAAATAGCAACTATTCAACCATTTTCTCTCAAACAAAAATATAACATTTATACGAGTAGTCAATCCTAAAAGATCTTTTCTATGTTTAAACAACGATTATTCACATCAAGTTCTAAAATAAAATTATGAAAAGAAATATTTGTAATAAAAAAATCCTTGATCGTCGAATTCGAGATGGTTTTATCCAATATTTTCTCAAATGGAAAGATTTTAATCAAGAATAAAACATTATAAGTTTGTTGTTTTTTTCTGCCTTTTTCTATTCTAATATTTAAAACAAAATAAAATATATAGATTTATGAAGAAAAAAATTGTCTATTTAAGTGATTTTAATAACGAAAAACTTACTAATAAAACACCCATTTTGAGTATTAGGAAATGAAAATAGTGTAGATTATACACATTTGCTTGAAGGATATGAATTATTATTCAAAGAAAAATATTAACCTTCCATTATTACTGCTTCGAATAAAGTAAGTCAATCATGACATTGAACAACATTGTCTTCATATGGATGGATACTAAATACGTTTTTTTTACTTCAATTATCATAAGGATAATGAAATAATTCAATTTCATATCGTTTGAAAAATAGTTAACGCATTACAATTGGTTATCCGAAAGCAGTAAAAGATTATAATCACTTTTCATATGATGCTGATCGACTCAATCAAAGAATATCCTGCTACAATCTTGATCGCAAGTCTAAAAGGAATTGGTTCCGAATGTTTATTAATTTTCTAAATGCATCTATTTTCAGCTCATTTATTTGTTATAATTAACTAGCTCAAAATAAGTTAACATACTTAAACTACATGATTTCACTGGCAAAGTTTCTCTGCTCTAGCAGTGAATGAATAAGTCATGTAGGATCTCCTTGTGAAAACAAGTCTAAAGAAGTATCGCCAAAAACTATTCTTAATTTTAATAATGAAATGCATTTTCCTATGAAACTAAAAAGAACATGTAGTTATTGTAGCACCAAAGAAGCAAATTTTCGGCTTAACAACAAGTGCTCCACTTGCAAATTGTTATGTTGTTTCAAGGACAAAAAAAATTGTTTTTTCAATTAAAAATATTCGGTTCTCAAAGAGTTACTGTTTTTGTTTCCTCTGTTAATCGTATATTTATTTATTCATAAATTGTAAAATTAAAATTAAAAAAAACATTCATTTATTATTAAAAAACAAATTATGATAATTGTCTTAACCTATCAAAATTAAGGCAGAGTATTTGAAAAGTTTTGTAAAAATATTTAATAATTTATTACACTACATCTTGGTAAAAGAAAATACCTGTCTGTTTAACTCCATCATACAATAGTATGTTGGAATAAATTTATGTATTATTTTATTACTAATGAAGTTCTCTATCAAATGATATGTAGTACATAACTACTTACCTTTTCTGAAAGCGATAGATATGACAAAAAAAGAATTTTTAAAGAGTATTTATCAAGTGTTTTTAAAATTTTTGGGCATATACAACTTTGAATGCCTTATAAGACCACATAAAAATTAAGTGAAAAGTTTGCATGTGTAAATTTTTTGAGAGTGCATATCCCTATGGGTTCTATAAAGATCTATATAATTTATGAAGACTTTAGACTGATCAAAGTCGAACCATTCTCAGAAAAAAATTAAGAGCATATGCTGTTTTAGACTTTCTACAAATGGCCGAAAAAAACATGAGGATGGGGGAGGAGAATAGGGCGGGGGGGAAAGTGCTCCCAACAAAATATATTTTTAGTAGTATAGTATAAGTATTCAGACTCTTTAATAGATATAATCATATCTTCAGTGGGAACTGTAAATACAATTATTTTGTAAAACACGATCTGAAAGAGAGTGTTAAAATGTATAGGGATGGAAATTACTACCTGCTGTTCCGTGCCCTCTCCACAGATCGTGACCGACACAATAATAACTATTACTAATCTATTATGGACCATGATCGACACAATGAGTGTCATTTTCCTGTTAAAGTTATATAAATTTAAATTACAGCTTATTTAATTTATTTAATTTTTGTAATTAATTAAATTAAATTATTTCTATCTCATATCAAAAAGTAAAAAATTGTCTCTACTTTTAATCTAATATTTCTTTATGAATCAAGCTCCAATCCAATAGTATCAATTAAATAACATGTTTATGACATTGCCTAACTGAGAGTACAATCTGAGACATTTTGGTGCCTATTTCGAAATACTATCTAAAACCGATTGGGACATACTTAGGGACAATATCTGTGAGTTTTTGAGATTTATCTATGGACAATAGCTACAACTTTTTGAGGTCTAACTGAGGATTTTATCTAAAACACTTTCAAACCTGTCGGGAGATGCTATGAAAAACTTTTTGAATCCTACCTGGAGCGCTGCAATGAACATCCCTAATAACCATGCTAGCATTTAGGTTGGTGCGTGACTCGGTATAAGGCAAAAAATTGATATCAATTATAATAGTGTGATCAAATTAGATTCATTGTGGATTTCGTCAAAAACCAAATTTCTGTACCTGAAATAACTTTCTATCATTCAAAAAAATATTTCTTTTTTCTATTTATAATCTTCCCTGATCGACAGAATAAAATGTCCTGATCACGAATACAGTATTTTATTTCTGTATTACTGGAGTAATAAAGAATATGTGGGAGATCTTTGATAGACGAAAAACTCGGTTTTTGATCTAAAAGAGCATGAATATTTGTGTTAGATTCATTGATATTAGACTTATTCGAAGCAGATTTTTTTCTGCATCAGAATAGATAAGGCGATTTTGGTGATAGGAATGATTTCAAACTGTTATTCGGTGACTATTACTTTTAATTGAGGGTCGATTATCATATGGGGTATTTATGTTACACTATTGAATAGATGAGATTTTTCTCTTCGAAGGGCATATCAATAGGCTCTGTTCAATGAAATTATTTTCAGCACAGTTTAAACTGCTTTTGTACTCTTCGTATAGATAATCTTGTGAAAATAATTCCATAGAACAGTGTTCCTCAAGTTCCTCTTTATGGAGAAAAATCTCATTTATTCATTGGTATAATAAATATTGCACATGACAATCGAGCCCTAATTGGTGATGATATTCACCAAATAATCGTTTGAAATCATTCTTATCTATCTTGATGTAGAAAAAAAACTGTATTGAATGAGTTTAATATCAATGAATTACACGAATAACTCAAGTAGTATAGTAATAAAATGTTGTATTCGTGATCAGGATACTTTATTTTACCGATCTATAAAGAACATAAATCAAACAAAGAAAACAATATTTTTTTGAATACCTGAAGGTTCTCCAAAACACTCTCAAGTAGAGCTCAAAAACTTTTAGATAGCACGCTGACATTGGACTGAAAGAGTTTGGATTGGTATTCTTAGGTAGGTCTCAAAAACTCACAGATATTGCCCCTAGATATGTCCCAATCTGTTTTAGATAGTATTTCGAGATAGGCACCAGAATGTTTCAGATTGTACTCCCAGTCAGACAATGTCATAAACATGTTATTTAATTGATACTATTGGGTTGGAGCTTGATTCATAAAGAAATATTAGATTAAAAGTAGAGAAAAATTTTTATTTTTGATATGAGACACAAATAATTTAATTTAATTAATTAAAAAAATTAAATTAAGCTTAAATATAAATTAACATCCCTATTCTCAAATTGTTTATATGAAGCCGTGCATGCAAAAGAAAACGGTGAATGAACAGTTGCTACACAGAACGCAACAAACCCAGGGTATCATCTTGCAGAACTTTTTCTAGTAAAATTACAGGTATGAGTACTCATGCAAGTACTTGTTCAGTCCACATGCTGCTATGAATACCCAATGCAGCACCTATATCAGTATAATAAATGAAAATTTTTGACGTACTCATATAGGGTACTCTACTGAGGTTTTCTCATTAAATGGGCATACTCAACTCAGTACTTACTCTAGGGCAATAGTAATAGAATTTCTGTCACTATAATTTCAATAAGATGAATAATTTTCCAGCTAGAACTACATATGTCTATTTTCCCTAATTGGAATTTGTATTTGAATAAATCATCATTGAACCTTAATGAAAATCGAAAAAATAGAATAAGTTTTATTTCAATTCGAACGAATTCAAATAAGAATATTGTTTCTAGAGGATAATACATGCTAAAAGAATCTTTTCAATGTAAATTTGATTTTTTTAATGAGCTCCTTAGTGAGACCAAAACAAGCAATGTATAAAGAGAAAAATTGTAATCGGGACATATTTTTTATATTCTAAAATAATTTATTTTCCGTCATGGTGATTCTTCTTTTAAAAAAGTTTCTGAATACTAGATGAAAGTCATTATGGAATATATTTTTGGCTTAAGTCAAGAAAAATTAGTTGGCTTTAGAACTTTTGCAGATGAACATTTGATGAGATCTGCTTGGATTAATGCGTTTGATTAAGTAAAAAACCTGAAAGAATAAGATTTTACAAGTTCAAGCAGCTTCTGTATCAGGCTTGATCGAAAGAATTCATCTTCATCGATTTTTTTTGTTTTGAAAAGTCTATTTACAAAAAAAAAGAATATTCATTCTTTAATACGAAGAAATTCGATTTAAAATGTATAATACTGAATGTTTTCAATCTAATATATGATTGTATAGATGAAAACATAATTCATCGACATTATTAAGACAAATACAAATTTTTGGATCGTTTAATCGAATATATTTCTATAATTTTCCTAGGAAAAGACATAACTGATACATTTTCTTTTTCACTTATTTTATTTAATGATTCGTACAAATAATTTTTCACATGAATAATATTCAATGTATTTTGTTTTTTGTTTTGTATATTAGTTTATAATAAGTTTGTACAAAAAGATAATTATAGTATTTCTTATAATTACGCATTCTAATATTTTTTGTTGAGCATGTCTTTTAAATGATAAAATAGAAATTTTTTCTGTTTATTACTGAAATATGTTTTCTATTTTTATAGAAAAGGTAAACAACTTTATTTGTTTACCAACAAACTTCAGAATAGGGCAAAAAAATGTAGAATTCGTTTTTTTTTTTGTTAAAGATGAATTTTTTCAAGAAAATGCCACACAAGTTGTGATCTTCATCATCAATAAAAGAATATTTATCGGACACTACTATTAGCTAACTACGCACAAGGTTTTATTTATTTGAAATTAAAAATGAGTTACGCTATACATACTTATATGTATTGATAAAACATTCCCATACAATTATTAATGTGAGAATGAGAGAAATCAGCAAAAAAACTCATAAAGAACAAGCAGGAAGAAAAAAGATAATGAAATTGTCAGATTAAGTAAGAATATACTACTACTACTTCAAATGATATAATGTCTATAGAATTGATATTTTGTTATTTTGAAGGACATAAACTCTTGCCTTGATGAGAGCAAACGTTTAATGCAATATCATCAATAACTACGTCATTTCCATTGCCACCAGGAGCATCGTCTATCATTAACAGAACAACTGTACTGCTTGGCGCTGTGAATGAAAGACCATACTTTTTCCAAGTTAAGGACTTATATTCTGGTATTTCTCCTGAAGAAAGTTGAGCAAGTAATTGATTATCTTTTGGACTTCGAACCTCAAATCGAATATTTGGTTTAATGCGTCCAAATGCGCTCATAACATTTGCCACATAGACAGAAAATTCATAACGTAGTCCAACACATAGATTATTGACTGTGCCATTATAAAACTTTCCAGGTGTATGGTCAGCGTTAACTAACAACATGTATCCACCTTGATTGCCTGTATGATCTGTTGCATTAGTGTGCCATGTTCCGGAAAAATCATCATGAATTGAATTGATAAAACTGAACATGCCATCATATGTATTAGGTTGAAATTGTTGCTTATATGTTGTAGTGAAATCAAAATCTTTGGGTGTAGCCTTAGAATATTGAGTTGAGCCACTTCCAAATGTGATCAATAGAATAGGTTCTTTGTCAATTGTTTCATTATCACGACATAACCCAACGGATTCTTGAAAAAAAAACGAGAACAAGTTATATATAAAATTATATCGAAAAATCAAGATAGCTTCACACTTACGAACTTCACAAGTTGGACCACTAAAACCAGTTGGACATGTGCAATTATTTTGGCTTGTACATGTTCCATTATTTTTACAAGGAGGAGTACATGTAACTGAAATAGCAAGACAAATCTAAGTCGTATCGGACATTTCTAATACACATATGAAATAAATATTAAAACATTTATATGGCAAATCAAATGTATAATAATTTCATTTTGAAATCTAGTGAAATATGCTTTGTTGTGCTAATCGTCTAACAGTTCGAAAACCATCGCTTTCTGAACTGACATAAAAGAAAAAATAACGGGTAATTTTTGAAAAGTGAGTCTTTCCATAATTCATTGTGAAATCATCCAAAAAACAACTAAATTCATCATCATACTATTTTCTCTTAATTGCTCCTATGTCATGTGCACGAAAAATGTAATAGCAAAAGACAAACAATAATAAAAAAAATAGTAAACCCGTAGCTAAACTGAATATATTTTGATCTTACATGCCATGTGTATAGTGACCGACCAGATTGTTGTACGAGAAATCATCGTGAACAAAATATTTGTGCATCATCTACTAATTTTCCAGAGAACGATAATAAAGGGTGAAGAGAAGTAATGAAAAAAAGAGTACAGTTTCTAAAAAAGTGGAATACTGTAATGAAAAAGAAAATTCTCAAAACAAAAAATCGTACTGTATGGCACCGGAAGCCTTTGTATATTCTTAAAAGCTGTTTTGTCGTATAGGTCACTTGGTACAATTTTTGCCAAGATTTTTTCGGATATAATTCAGGGTATCTAAAAGTAGTGGCAATGACACTTTTATAACATATAGTAAGCTTTAAAGAACTTTTTATCTGTATAATCTTCAAGAGGAAAGAATGTTATATTTTTCTTTGCCATTTGATTACACTTCGACTAATTGAATAATAATAAAATTTTGATAAAATCTCTTTTTATTCGGATGTGTTACAGTTACTTTAACACTCATTCAAAAATAAAAAAGGCTGATGGGTATTTTTTTTAATAACTTTTAATGGGAACAAAATAGAATATGCAGTCCTCATTGTTGGAAAACAGAAATGAAAATGCATTGAATCGTGTATCACAAGGTTTTCTGATATAATTTCTTTAATAAGCTTTCAGTTGAATTTTAAGAGGAAACCTATCTGAGAAGTTGTTGATAGTGATTTTTCAATTATCCAATATAGATTAAAATCACTAATCGAAGATTTACAAGCTACAGAAAAATTCGTTAAAGAGCTTCTAATACTATTTTTTAGTAATTTTTGTGGAAAAAACTCGTTTTTGTCTCGAAATTTTATTATTATTCAATTAGTTAAAGTATGATCTAATAGCATTGAAAAACAGAATATTCTTTTCTTTTGAAGATTATAAAGAGTGTCGAATAAGTCCTTAGTCAAAGAAAAATTTGAATGCATATTTTTGCCATATTTTGACCAAATGGTTTGATATTTTTGTCATTGATAAAGGAGTATACATAGATCATATTGATAAGGGATACTTTGTCAAAAATTATCGTGAAATAGTACAACAAACTTCAACAAAAACTGTAATCTTTCATGAATGAGGAAAAAACAATATTTTTATTCCTCCACTAAAAATAAACGACATCTAATTATTTTGGATTACTCCTTCGCACTAGTGCCCATTAGTCTTATACTTATACTAAAGATACATGTCTTGTTACTCGGTGTACTCTGAAAGATTCAGCCACTGATAAAACTACAATATTTGGTTTTTATAAGCCGTGAATGTCTACAGTTTTTTTGAAGTTTATTGTACTACTTCAAAATAGTTTTTGATAAAGTTTTCCTTAATCAATACGATCTATGTATACTCCTTTATTAATGATAAAAATATATAACCATTTGGTAAGAATATGATGAAGATATGTATTCAAATTTTTCTTTGGCGAAGGACTTACTGGGCACCCTATACACCTTAGCATCATTTATTTTCAATAAAACTTTGTGTGTACAAGTCACTATTTACTAGGTATGCCGGCACCAAATTTTAGGACGATCTAACGTCGCGTTGGAGAAATTTAAGAAAACTACTGTATGTAATATTTTTACTGTAAATCAGCTATATAAAAATCACTGGAAATGTGTGATTTTTTAGCGTTAAAATCTGTTTTTCTCTACAATGGCAGAGCAGATTATTTAAATTTCAATGCGATACATAACTCACATATACTACTTATCTATATTGTTCATACCAAAACGATCTGCTCCATCATTGCAGAGAAAAAAGATTTTAATGCTAAGAATCACATATTTTTCTTATATTTTCCTAGCACAA
Organism: Macrotrachela quadricornifera; assembly: GCA_022393335.1. Taxonomy (NCBI): domain Eukaryota; kingdom Metazoa; phylum Rotifera; class Eurotatoria; order Philodinida; family Philodinidae; genus Macrotrachela; species Macrotrachela quadricornifera. Next base: position 48,156 of record JAJEKB010019529.1, read on the forward strand.
CGTTCGAACGTCTTAAAATTTGGTGTCAGTATACCTGGTAGGTAGTCACCTGTACAAACAAAATGCCATTGAAAATAAATCATGCTAAGGTTTATAACTTAAGATCTCTATTTTTCATGGGAATGCTGGATATGAGGTTCAGTCACATCTTGGAAGTCATAACGTTACGAGAATGAATTTTTTTCTAAAAGAAAAATATGTTATCCCAAAGATCCGAACATAGTGAACAACTTTTCAAGAGCAATGCTTTATTGAAAACGCTTTATAAAAATATGGTACTTGATAAGAACTACTTATTTCGACCACACGAAATTATTATGAAAACTCATGTCTCCTGTTCTATCTGACTTGTCTCAAAATATTTTTAGTATTCTTATACTTGATAGTGTCCTCCAGAAACTGACGCATTTTGAGAGTATGTTGGTAGAAAGGATCCCTCCCTTAAAAACTCTTTATAGAAATAGTAAAAACAGAACATAGATTTGTTTTTCGATTATATAGAAATGTTAGTCTACGTATATCTAAAAGATTATTACTGAAGATGAATAAATATTTAATGGATTTCTATACTAAAGCTTCACAAATATTTGATCATGTATATTAACAATCTTATCTCGAGAGACAGTTAAAACAATGAAAAGATCTCTGTACTAGAGATTTTTTTAGAAAGATTTATATGTTTAGTGTTTAGACATTTATTTACTGTTGTGACTTATCCAATGAGACATTACTGTCTGATTTCATGACTTAAGTTAATTTGATTCTGAATTTCCTCGAAGAGAACAGCATGTCATATCATACTAAGTCGGAGAAGATCTTCGTTATCGTCTAATATATTTTTGATAGCTTTTGCATTTTATATGATCTATGAAAATCACATGGATGCGGTTAAGTCGATCGATATATTTTTTTTATTTTCCAACTCCTAGAATGTACTTGCTGAAAATTTCCATTCAGAATCGGATGCAATCTTCCAGTTTACTAACACATGTAGTTGTTGAATTTCATGTCATGGTTATATAAAAACGGATGTGTAAGATTTACGAAATCTATTGTTACTTGAGGAACAACGTTAGATTTCATCAGAAAAATACGAACCTTTTGAAGGTTTTTTAAAAAACCAACTTATTTAGAGTATAGCTTTTCTAATTATTGAACAGTAGACAAGGCATATAGTTTACTATGAATGTACGAATAAGTTTGGTAGACGCTTTACGTCAAAAACAACCAACAATCTGCTCTTACTAGTAGTGTTGGAACTAGACATGAGCGGGACCACCTGTTTTTGGTCCCGGTCCCGGTCCTAGTCTTGGTAAAAAAATTTTTTTGGTCCCGGTTTCAGTCCCGGTCCCGATAAAAATAAATTTTTGGTCCCGGTCCCGGCCCTGGTCCCGGTAAAAAAATTTTTTTGGTCCCGGTTCCAGTCCCGGTCCCGCCCCTGGTCCCGGTAAAAAAAATTTTTGATCCCGATCCTAGCCTCGGTTCCAGGTAAAACACACTTCGGACCCACTTTTTTGCGTAATAATACATTGTTTAGTCGAAAATTTGATATGACTCTATAGCAGTGCCATTAAGTTTGAGACATCTTGCCGGTATACTACGAACTAGACATGAGCGGGACCACCTGTTTTTGGTCCCGGTCCCAGTCTCGGTCCCGGTAAAAGTAAATTTTTGGTGTCGGTCCCGGTTCCGATCCCGGTAAAAAAAATTTTTTGATCCCGGTCCCAGTCCCGGTCCCGGTAAAAATAAATTTTTGGTCCCGGTCCCGGTCCCAGTCCCGCCGGGGCCGGGACCGGGACCATCATGCCCATCTCTAGTTGGAACTAAGAATAATCTGATGAACTTCTTGAGCAACCTCATGACATGTATTCTTGCTCAAATTCAATATTTGATGTAAGCCAGTAGTCATAAAATTGTATGAGAAGATTGAATGATAATCTCACACTATCAGAATAAACCAACAACATTAACCTGCCTTTACACAAGGAAAGATATACAGATTAATGTAAGTTGATTGAATTAATGATCAATAATCACGTTCATACATTTCTTACACTGATACAATATGTTGAAGCGTATTCACTGGGTTCATTTGATTGAGATGATGAACTCGTCGAAATATCTCAGTTGGAAGAGAGTCCAGGTTAATGTTGTCGGTTCATTCTGGCACTGTGAGATTATTATTCGATCTTCTCATACAAAAAAAAGGTCAGAGCATATAATAGAAATCATTGCACTCTAGCAACAAGATAAAACAATATTTGACAACAATTTATATAAGAAGAGGAAGCAAGAAAAGAAAAGTATGAGATGATAAAAACAGTTGTTTATGACCTTAATAACCCTACATATTTAATTGTTTAATGTGAAATAAACACTTTTTTTCTCTGTTGAAAAATAGGTGGTCCTTTTTTGGACACCCGGCTCTCAAACGATTAAATGCTAAATTTCTGAAAACTACTGCTTCTAGCTGAAGATCAGTAGCATTTACGCATATAAGTGAACTCAAACACTTACTATTTTGAATTTTCGAAGAACAATTAGTGGTATCAATGAAAATCGTCGTGTTATAAACATATCGATTCGTTTGAGATTGATCATTGTTTTTGGCACCCTTACCCACTGCGTTTACATCACCTGCTTTTTCAGAAAAAATAATATCACCATTCTTTTTGATTTCGAAAGCCCAACTGTATCCACCACCACCGTTATATGTTGTGAATGTAAAGTTATTTAAACCATTAATTATATCTTTACTAACATCTACCCATCCTGAATCTTGTCTATAATTTTGACTTGTAACAAGACGTTTATTGACATATGCGTATGATGTATCATCCGAATTAAAGACATGAATCGAATATGTATCATTGGTGCACCCTTGAATTTCTACAAAAAGAAAAATAATTTCATTAATTATGTTTTGTGGTAACTATGATAAAAGAATCCTGACATTTTTTTATAAATTAATCAACACAATAGTTGCTTTGCTGAGATATTATCAGTCTGAAATTTGATTACCATCTAGTTCTTTGATTACTCTCATATGTGTGACTATTCATCGGATTGATGAGCGTTTATTGCAACAAATTTTCCTGGTCTGTGAAAAAGATTATATTTACATGTAAAACCTAAGATATACAGTTTCAAATCGTGATCTCTTAACTCCCTCATTAGAAGAAGAAACTTAAATTACAAGATAGGAGAGATCCTGTAAAAAAATGGCAGAATAATCCACCTTTTACACTTAAAAAATGTTCGAACAAATCTTCCAACGATATACCTGCTCAACGATTAAATGCACTATTAGTATTGAAGATGCAACCGATGATCTAAGTGATATTTGGTATTTTCAATGATGAAAAAACTTACCACCACAAATTTTATTGCTGTTACAGATGCCACTGAGACAATCAGATGGTTGATTGCAACTTTTTGTACCTAGGCATTTTGGACATTTTGAACCACCACAATCAATATCAGTTTCATCTTGATTTTTAATTTTATCGTCACATGTACCAACATCGCCTAAAATCAGATCGATTATCGTATTTAAAATTCATAAAATTTAGTTTAGTTACCAGTGCATATCTTATCTTTGCAAACACCACTAAGACAATCAGATGATTGATTGCAACTCTTTGTACCTGGAC